>JACDOX010000021.1:7335127-7392434 GCA_014549065.1 Cardinalis cardinalis
CAGCAATATTTTCCTAATTCCACAACTGCGAGCAAGTCAACAACTTATATGAGTGGGGTTAGACCACTAATTAAGCAAGAACTGTAGAAAATATTTAAGTGGAATCTACAGCATTGACCTGTCCTTTTTCAAATGCCAAGTTTATATACGTGACTGTGCATTTCAAATGGGTCAAGAGAGCTTGGTTGTAAGTACCCAGCACATTGCTGTGAATTAATATTTAATCAAATGTACAACATAGGGCTGAATGTTAAAGCTTACCTTTGATTTTGACTTCTATGATTTTCTTGGGTTTCTAAACCCCTCTGAAAATACTTCAGTATTTCATAATAGTATTATTCATACGATATGTTTCTTAGCTGTGATTAAAGCTAGTGAGGATATAAATCTACAAAGGGAAATCTAAGCAAGACCTCATCAGCATAAAATATGTGGGAGACTAATTTAGTTACATCCCTATTAGTAATGACAAATCAAATTGTTCCTCTTTTAAAATCACTAATATAGCAAGGTTTTGCAACTCCACACATAGCACGCACAGTAAATCAGTTCAATCTGTACACAAACACTGAAGGCTGCCTTAAATCTGGGTTGATTTCTTATCCCAAACTCCTTCAGTGCAGTTCAGGTGAACCACCCTGGTTTCCTTAATACCTGGAAAGACAAAAAAAAAAAAAAAAAAAAGAGTTAATCTCTACCTCCATGTGCTGTATATCAAGCACTCAACATTTATAACCCTGCAGCTGATTGCTTAGCAACTGTCTTTGGGAGGGACGACTCACCTGATGTGCCATCGGGAGCTCTTGTGTTGCAGGAAGAGGCTGGATGAAATGAGGTCAGGCAGTGTAAGCTTACCCTGTGCTGAGTGGTGCTCACTCCACTCTGTAATGAAATTAATCAAGGTCATTAATTTGATCCTTTTTTATTGTTATAATTTGAAACTGTAATTTGAGGTGGCTCAAAGAGGTGCAAGCATATCTGTAATTATATCTTTATAATTACATTTATATTTTAAGGTAAACATTTTCGTGTATTACTGTAAATAGACTGTGTATGCTAGAGAATATCATCACGACAGCAAATGTGGACTGTAAATGAGATGAGGGGGGGATATTGAAACACACCAGTTGTGTGCTGTTTAATTTGGGTTTAGGTGTTTCCTGTATCTTAACATCTTAAGGTTAAGACTGAGCTTAAACCCCTATACAGGCCCAAAACCAAAGGCTAATTGAAAGAAATACAGAAGAATTGCTAATTAGTCACACTGACCTTTAAAAATTGCAGAGCCAAGGCATGAAGATCATCCTCATCTGACAAAGCTCAAGGAGTTCATGGTGGCTGAGGAAGCACATGGCAGAGTCACCTCCRGACTGATGGCTGTGACAGTGACCAGCAAGGGACACGCTGCCCATCCTGCAGATGATGGTCAGGAAAAATTGCACTGCTTGTTCTGTCTTTAACATCTCA
Organism: Cardinalis cardinalis; assembly: GCA_014549065.1. Lineage (NCBI taxonomy): Eukaryota > Metazoa > Chordata > Aves > Passeriformes > Cardinalidae > Cardinalis > Cardinalis cardinalis. The sequence goes on from JACDOX010000021.1 coordinate 7,336,595, forward strand.
CTGGGTGAGACCATGGTGGGGGTATGAGAGCACCTTTTGTCTGCACAGCCAATTTGGCTGCCTCTGTTCCCCCCGGGCTCTGCTCACCGGCTGTCTCCGTGGCATGCATATGAGCTCCCTCCTGTCTCTGCTCCAGAGCAAACCAACTGGTTTCTCCCAAGGAGAAACCTCCACACGACTGACAGAGCTTTTTTCCAGGGTTGCACAAAGAAGCCTGGTATGAGCTAGGCCACACTCTACCCTGGAGGTCCTCCAGCCATCCCAGGAGGCCTCATGCCCACTGTCCTCCATGCTGAGCTGTAAAACAGAAAATGCCTTCAGATCCTGCTGAAAACCATCATGCTGGCAGGCTGCCACCCAGTCCTTTCACCACTTAGAGAGTTCCAAATGTAAAAAAAGTGCCSAATGCAATAGTTATTGACCTGGGTCTGTGGGGCTCTGCAGGCAGCTCAGAGGAGACCCAGGCCAAGTGCTGCACAGCATGAAGGTAACCACTGCCCTTCAGAGAGGCTGGTCCTTAGTAGTGTGGACACAAGCCAGCCTGTAGCAAAGAGCAATGGTTAATGGTGCCTCCCAGGCATTTTCCACAACAGCAGCAGACATGCAGCCTTTGCCAAGTAGCCAACACTCAGCATTTCCTTTCTTCTCCCTCAGACTGTTTCTGGGCCTTACAAATCTCTTCTTCCCTATGGCTCAATGTTCTGKCAGCAAAGCCTTGAGGACTCCCTGGGGTGGCAGAAGTGGGTGACACACAAATGTGCGATGTACCAGGTGTGTGAGGTCTACAGAAGCAGGATGAAGACACCAAGTGTGGGGAGCCCAGAAAGAGGGAATCACTGAGCCTGTGAAGGAACAAGAAAAATAGAGATATTTCTGGGAGAAAGCCCAGAAATTAATACCAACCCTACTCTGCTTTGGAAGGAAACTCCTGAAGCATAGAAGAAATCTGGCAATTTACATTAAATAGTTGAAAAGAAAAAGTTGAGATTTTTTCAGTGTAGTAAAAACTGAATTCACAGATTTAGTGAGAAAGGGGGAGTGGAAGGGTCCTATTACTCAATAATAACCTTGGTGCAGCTACCACCAATACCTTGCATATCTGTCCTCCTCAGCAAACCAGYGGCAAAACTGGGAGCTTAACTCTTAAGGGCATTGCCTCTGGTTGTCTGGCTCATCTCTCAGCAAATAAACAGTTTCCAATTCTCATGTATATTTACCTCATAGTACATATATAGWGTTTGTAACCAGACATCTGTCTATACTTGGCTTGTTCCCTTCTCCATCTAAACACACACCTGAGAAGAATCATGAAGCCAATTGCCCATCTCTAGAAGGAAAAGCATTTATAGAAAAACATTCCAGTACACCTCTGCAGAATGAACATGGGAACATAGATTTGTAAAAGATGAATGACAAAGGACCTGGCAGGCACTGCATGAATAAACCATACAGAACCTCAAGACCCAGCTGTCAGGTCAGTGTGTTTATTTTAGCTTATCACAATTTTTAGAAATTATGTGGTATTTTTGCAACCTTAATTTCCCAGCTTTTCTGGAATTTTTGATATGGTTTTRTACAAGACCACTGCTGTGACAATGCTTGCACACCTCCAGATAAAAAAAAACCCAAAACCATTAACTTCCTAAGGTTTTTCAATTTCAGTACCCAAACCCAATGGTCCTTCCTGAAAATTTTGGCTGTGGAAACTGTATCAGGGCTGAGAGAGAGGGGCCGTAAAACTCTGTGCTCTTCACACAAGTACTTACTCCAGCAGGAGACCAATAAGGAGCTGGTTTCTCAAGCAGGGTAGCTGAYTTTTTTAAGCAATCCAGGAATACTCTGTTAAACTCAGCAAGTGTGATAAAGATGGGTGCAAGTTCACTTTGACCACTTTGGTCTCTTTCACTTGCTGTGTTGTCCCAGGATCCTTTGCAGAAGGCAGTCCCCCTCCAAAGAATTTCGTAAATTTATAGAGCCGAGTGACAGGGAGCTGGACTTGATCAGGTGAAGCTGGAAGGGCTGGACAAGCTTTTTATGTCTTATTTCATACAAATTTTGGGTTTGCTGGGGTGATAGCAGTGGCTTTGCTGGCATGATCTCTGAAACTAAACACCCTGCAGTTTCCTGGTTACTCTTACACTTCTTTAGCATCTGTAGCAGGACCTCATCAGMTGCAGCCTTGGCTGTTTGAACAGAAGTCTCCCCTGTGCAGTCTRTTATTAAATTCTCTTATGTCTTTATTCGATATTAGATGTGATGAAAGAAGGTGACATCTCCAGGGAAATCTTGCTTGAGGTGTGGGGATAGGATTTTAATGGACTAGGGAAGACAGGAAGTCTACGAGTGTAATGATCCTGTAATGTCCCCATGTGAGTATGAACATCCAGATATCTTTTTTCTTTTTTATTCCACAAAGAAAAAGCACTTGAGATGTATATAAACAAGGTACTTAACTCTTCCCTAGTCAATATGTCTTGCTTCTGTTTCAAAGATGGCCTTGATATCTTTTTGTTTTTCTTATTATTTTTTCCGTTTTGCAATCTGCATCCCTTCTATCTCACACATTGGTACARCAGATGAGTTCTCCTTTCCATGTGACAGTTTCATTTCAGAGAAAAATGGAAAAATCCCTGCAGAATCAGCATTTTACAAACTTGTTGATCAAATAGGAGAGGAAAGGATGGGTGCAGATTGCAGGACTAAACCCTGAGAAGGCAGTGTGTGGGTGCCAGGAACATGTTAGAGGCCTGCCTGAGGTAGGATTGAAAAGAACATGGTTTGAATAATTTTAAAGCAGGTGCTTAAAAGTCCCCATGCCTCCTGGTGTGCCCTGCATGTGTGCACATGTCCTGCTCCTTCCTCCTTACCAACAAGCATCTTGTGAGGGTCTGCAGACATGATACCAGCATATTCATAAAGGTCAGTTTTGTTACCAAAACCCCTCCTTTGTTTCATTGTGGTTGCAAGCTCCTCCCATGCCAATGGAGATCCTGTGAAGCTCCCACCAGGTAGCTCCTGCCCTCCCACCCCCCTGCTCTGGATCCCAGGAACACCATGGCCACACTGCTTGGGCAAAGCAGCTGTACAACAGAAGGGCTGTTGGTGTAGCCTTCTCCTTAATGGATCCTTGCAGTATGGCCTGGAAGGTGCCGTTGGGATGAACATTAGGCAACAACCCTTATTCTTAAAAGTCTGGGATGTATTTGAGAATTAAAGTGAATTAAAACACCCTAGAAGTTTGACATGGGTTTTTCTTTTATTGAATTTCAAGGGGACCAGAGGAGGTTAAAAAAGGAAATATTAAAGACCTCTTTAAAGTAATTTTTAGTTGTTAATTAATTGGAAGTCTGTGGCTATTTCTAATGAGGAATGCATTCTGCCATGCAAATGCTGCAGCCTGATGAAGGACATGCTCTGTCTTCTGACAGGAAAAAGGATCTTCCCTGCCAGTGGCACCCAAAGTTGCATGGGATGAGGACAACTGGTTCTGCAAGAGAGGCTCATGTGCTCCTGGATCCCAGCTTGAACCATCTTGACACAGTTTCAGGTCTGGCTCAGTTTGCTCTTTGTGACAGGTTTCTCTTGTATCTCTCTGACTGGGTGGACACAGTTGGACACCACACACCTCCCCCTTTTTTGGGAGAGCAAACTGAAAGGCAGTGTGCTCCCAGGATGTAACTGCRTTGCAGCTGCATTATTAGCTGGCACTCGGGCTCCTCTGAGCTCAGGGGTCAGATGCAGCTGCACAAAAACCTGTGTCTTTACGAGGAAGGTGTGTTGTTGTTGGCCAGCTGGGCTGTGTTTCTTGGATTGCCTCAAAAATAGTTTTCTGCTTTAACAGACCTGAGTGGCTGATGATCTTAACATTTGCTCTAATTGCTGTCTAACCTCAGAGCTGGTTTAATGCATGTAGCAATAGGAGTCACAAAGAAAATACCAGAATCTAATTTTTTTTTTTTTAAATCCAAAGCCTTTATGTGTACAGAGAGAGATTTCAGTACATGCAGAGATTTTTAGGCTCTGACTTTAAAACAGTGTAATCATAGGAACAAYAAAACTGGCCATCAGAGTAAGAGAGCTGGTCTCCTGCAAACCAAAATCACAGAGTGGTTTGGGTTGGAARGGACCTTAAAGATCATCTGCCAKGGAAAGGGATGCCACCTGCTAGCCTGGGTTGGTCAAAGCCCCCTCCAACCTGGCCTTGAACACTTCCAGGGATGGGGCATCCAGAGCTTCTCTAGGCTAGAAAGAAAGCAGATTACAAATCACTTCTTGACGTATTGGAGACCTGATTGTTAATCTCAGATGAATCTTAGTTCAGATTTTTGTATTGTTATGGTTTATTATGATGATGATAAGGAACTGATGTAGGACTTCTACAAACAAATACTACTAGACCCTAAAATRTTTTATCTGTTTTGTCCCAAAAAAGGAAAGTGAGCTACTCTCATGAGGTCGCTGCTGTTATAACCCAGCAGAGAACCAAATGAAGACAAGTTTTCATGGGCTGTCCAGGTTGCRGGTAAGATGATGACCAATATCTAGGTAATACATAACTGGAAATTTAAGATTTTGCTTTAAGGAAACCTGTATGCCCAGAAGATTTTCTGAGGAACCAAAGAAACCCAACTACAAAAACAATCATAGATGCTCCACGGTGACATAATTGTGTGACTTAGCAACAGGGTTCCCACAGGCAATAAGGAATGCATCCAAGTGAACCCATTATTTATTGCTGCAAACCCTGGCATGGACAGAGAGAGACTTGTGCTTCTGCAAACAACCCTTTAGCACAGGCAGCTCAGCAAATCTTGTTGTCTTCTAGGAAATCASTCTTGTGTTACATCAAACCCCCCTCCTTATTCCCCACACACAAGTCAAGGAGATCAAGGAGGATGAACAGGGCATTGCTATCCATCAGAGCAGAGTCTGTGCCTGCTGGGGCTGAGCTGATTCTGCCCTTTGAGGGAGCAGAGGAGTTCAGGTTGATCTCAGCCTRGCTTACATGCTTATGCAATGCAACATATGTGTATTCAAATCCCTTGCCCTCACCCTCACAGTAAAGAATTTCTTCCTGATATCTAAACTAAACCTGCCCTCTGTCAGTCTGAAGCTATACCCCTTGTCTTGTCACTACAKGCTCTAGTCAAAAGTCACTTTCCAGCATTCCTGTAGGACCCTTATGACAGACTTTTTAATATCTTGGGATATGTATCATTATTTGCAAATTATTTTCACTGGAAAATGATTGAGGACCTCTGGATACAGTTACTTTCTAAAATCAATGACACTTTTGAGCCATCACCACCTCCATCCCAATTGTAACTCAGCTGTCCTGCAGTGGCAAAATACAAACAGGAATTAAAAWACTGGGATTGGGGGTTTCTTTTGTGTATTTTGGCTTATTTTTAGTTGTTTGGGCTTTTTTTTTTTATTCCCACTGTGAAGCTTTATGACTTTCTGTCTTAGAGTTTAAACTAATGCTATGGGATTCATTTGGTGAATGGTGCTAAATATTTGTTCAGGATGGGAACCTGTGGCCTTACTTCAGCTGAAAGATTTTCTTCTGTGCACTCCTGACTGGCAGAGTTTTTCTCTCCCTTTGTAAAAAGCAGATTTTCATGCTTTTGTTTCAATGAGGCTTGAAGATTTTACACCCCTGGGGCCATTGTGTAGCTACTGGAGCTTTGCTCCTCTGACCAACTTTCTTTGCTTAGAGGTTATTAATACTTTCTTCATTAGTAATTTAACATTGCAAAGTGAAAACTGCTTGTATCAGCCACGAACTAACTGGAGATAAGTTAGTGAATGTAAAACATAATCATGTCAAGATGATGAGCAGGTAGAAAGTGCCTGTTCTCTGCTCTCCCACAAGAAGCTGCAGGCTGTCCAGCTTTTTATCAGCCTGATTTATAAAATGTAAGCCCCAAAAGTCCTTCATCATTGCATTTAAAATCCTTTTTCAGGTGTTTCTTCCCTTTTTCTTTGTCATCCAACAGCTTCCCCTGATCTGAGTCTGTGAAAGTGTTAATAAGGTAGCATGTATAAATCTGCCCAAGACTTCAGAGAGAGCTATTTTCCTACCCTTAAGATGCCAGCTTCATCCTGGGGGAAAACTGTCTTTTTTTCTGCTTCCTCTGGTCTTTGTTTACCCTTCATGGGCTCACCAAAACCCATTAGCTGGAACCAGTGGGGATGGGCTCATACCCTCAGCCCATCATCTGGCAGAGCCTCTGCCAAATCTGGAGGTACAACAAGCCAGTGTTAACAAGGGTTTGCAGTCCACCCCTTGTGCATCTGCTTTTCTGGTAGATCTCATTCAGTGCAATRTCTGCAACACCAGAGCAAGCACCCACACCTTTCAGCAGAGCTGCCTCATTACGCCTAAGGACACTAATTGCTCAGGCTGAGCCGAGAGGATAAAGCACCCTTTTGCTTGGGAATCATAGAAATGTGGCACTCTAGGGCTGTGCAAGCTGAGAACTGTGTAAACAGAACAGATAAATTATCCCCCAAGTTACAAATGGGCTCAGAAGTAAAGTTACAGCCAACCTTTGCATTAGTTGGGAACAGCTGCATACAGCATAGCCTCCAAATTTCCATAGAAACTTGGATCAGCCATAGATTATCTTCATTTTGTAAATGTTTTAATTATTATACTATAATACTGTTGTGTGGGGATTGCAATACTAGGGAAACCACATTTTAAAAGCAGTTTCCCTAGACCATATTTTAAGAAAAGCAAAGCTAGGTTAGGATTAAGACTAGTTTCTGATAGATTCGACTTTTTTTCCTATGCTACTGCATGCACTCTTTTAAATAAATAAACTCCCACCAAGCTTGCTACTCCAGTGGGACTGGATTGAACTTCCCAGGCAYGCATGAATTATAAAGTCAGCTATATGTTCCTGTGGAGAGAAGAATTACTTGCAGAAACCATCTCCCGATGCACGTAGGCTGCACTGGTCACTTGAAAAATAAACCCCGGGTGCGTGCGGGTGCTCGGAGCGGGGCCGCGCCCCGACGGGAACCGGCCCCGCGTTGCCATTGCCCCACACAGACGTGTCGCTCCCTGCGTGTCGCAACCTCCGCGCTGTGGCCAAGGAGGAGCTGGCCCTGCAGATTGCACAAGGGCATGACAGGATGTGGCTTCTGCGTGCGCCGGCGCCGCTGTTTACAAGAGCAGGTACCCGAGTGGAAGCGGAGTCCGGCAGGCGGCCCCGGGAGCTGTGGTCAGATCAAAGGCTTTCCCACGGCGATGGTCCCGGCCTCGCATGGCAGCGCTGAGCTTGTCACCGTGTCTGTGCCATCCCTCCGTCCGTGCACAGCTTTCCTTGGCTCAGCTCTGGGAAAGCAGTCTGAGGATCCGTGCTGTGGGAGCGGCTGGTGCTGGATGCCACAGGTGTATGGAAGTTGTCCCAGCGTGTAGACAAAGGTGTGAAGCTGCCCTTGTCTCAGAGCCTGCCTACAGCCTGCGGAGAGGCGGCCAGCACCGTGGGTCCAGCAGTGCCACCAGCGCTGCCCTGCCAATGCTCTGCCCCTGCCAGGCTCCTCTCTCTGCCCTTTCCCTGCCTGTCTCCCTGAGATGCAAGGCCTGAAGAAGCAAACCTACCCGTGTGCTCAGTCAAATGTCCCTTAAATAACAAATCTCCTAGGACAGAGTTTGTCAAGTCATTCAGATGGGGTGAAGCTTTTTTACCTATGGCAGGGAAAGGTTTGCTTGCCTTTCCATGTGGGGCAGGTGGGCAGGGGAGGAGCTGAGCAAACCAAACCTGTTGCTTCTTACAGCTTTTGGGCCAGCCATGTGTTTTATGTATTTTTTCTGTAGAAATGCTGTGTTTTGCTGTCCTGCCCCAAAAGGAGCAGAGATGACAGTGGGTGAGGGATGGTGCAGCCCAGTGCTCACGCAACATTCTCGCAAGGTTTAAGTCAATGGAAGGTATTTGCCCAAGCCCAACAAACTGTGAATCAGAAAACAGCTCCTAACAAAACAGAAATCCTCCTTGCTCATGCTTTGCTAGTCATCGATCTAGGCAGAGTGATGAAATACTCARCCCTTCTCACCTTGATAAGTGCTTTATTTTTAGACTACCTTTAGCATTGCCTCAGCAGCTGGTCCTGCAGGCTGAGCTTGTCGCCTCTGGCTCCTGATGCAGACCCTGCTGTTAGTGTGTGCTGGACTGTCACCAAGCCCTTCCAGCTCTTAATTTACACTCCAGGACAAATGTCACTGCAAACCATTTGCTTTGTTGTGCCTTCATCTCCTTCTCACCTTCTGCTGCCGTGCTACATCATGCCCTGACTGCTTGCAGGAAGGGTTTTCTGGTCAGCTCAGCAAAACACAACCTATGTCTTCACGTTTCTCCAATTCCTTCCAGCAAACTGAATATTTTAGGGCACTTCAGGGTAATTTGTTGAGACAAGAAAATGCCTGTCAGGGTGCTGTTGTCTGCAGAGGCAGCCGCGTGTGCGGTGCCCTCCGGCTCTGCCTGTGGTGACAGAAACCAGCTGGCCACGTGTGCCTGGCTGACAAGGCTCTGGGGGAATGCCTGGGTGTCTGCTCTGGGTATCCCAGGAGATCCCAGCATGTCCAGGGCTCTCATGAGCACATGTTGACTGTTCCCCAAAGCTGCTGCCAGCATGAGCCGCTGTCTCCAGCTTCAAAATTAGGACTTTTTGAGCAGAGGTGCAAGAACAACACCAGGGATGGGAAACAGGACCAGTGTCTTTTTCTGCTTTGAAATGCTGGTGTGTTGGGAAAAGAATTCTCTTGAAGAAATGCTTTGAATTGGACAAAATTGAAATAAACTCAAATTGCTCCAGATTTTTCTATATTTTGGAATGTTTTGGTTCAATGTCTTTCAGTTTTATAGATTAAGATAATTTATTATTTTTAAAGGCCTATCAGATTTCATAGACACAAAACACTTTGATCTACCTCATGTGAAGCAATTTTGGAATCGCAGTCCATGACAAATTTATTACCTGCTTCGAAGTAGAACACAAATTCCAAAATTGCAGATTTTTTCCCATAAAACAAAAACCCCCACCCATATTCCTCACCAGCTCGCTCCCTCACTCACTCACTCTGAGTGAAATATGTAGCTCAGTTCCCTGCAGAAATACAGAGCAGTATTTATGACCCAAGTGGTCACTTTTGCCCTGTCTCAGCCTGCGGGGTTTTCAGGTGGGATTTCTTAGAGGCGTCAGGTTGACTGACCATGTGCTGGGCAGATGGTTTGCACCAGGGCAATAAATCACAGGGGTCTGGGACTCAGCAGATTTCCTCTGCCTGCTCTTGGTGCTGGCTGTATCCACCTCCTGGCATTCCCTGATGGCAAGGCAATCCCTGTTCATTTGCTGCTTCTTGATTTCTGCTGATGTTTAAGGGTGTTTTGTGGTCTGGGCCAACCTGTGGAATTCCCTAAGCAGCAGAAAACAATCTCAAATCCACCCAGACAAACCTTCCCAATAGAAACAAAGGGATTTCTCTGGAGTGATACCTAAAAAGTGTTTAGTCACAGCATCTTCATTAGGCACAGGTGAGCASAGCAACTCCACCTTGTAAAGCACTCTGGTTTTCTCCCAGGAGCTTTTCCCTCTTCCTCTGCTATAGCTGGCCTTCCTCCACCCTCTCCTTTGCTGGTAATTAGATGTCAGACTACAAAGCTGCTGGCAGTCAGGCTCTCAGCTGCCTCGCTGCACACTGTGCACACTGGGAATCATTATTATTATTATTATTATTATTATTATTATTATTATTGTTATTATTATTATTATTATTGCATCTTGAGGGCTCAGACATTGTGGCAGGCATTTTGCTGACGTGTCAGAAAATGTAAATCTTGCCCCCATGGATGTGCAATCAAAACCAAGTTCCAACAAGTGAGAGGCAAAATTAGAAGGAAGGGACCAAGCTGACCACTGCTGGTTACCCTTTGAAGCATGGGATAAGGCTGATAAGTGCAAACATCTTCATAAAAAAGTAGTTAAGTATTTGAAAATCCTAGGCCAGTTACAACATTTATTTATGTTTTTCAGCTGTACTATTTTGAAAGGCTTTGAAATCCTTATTTGCTGAAGTCACTTGGGCAACCAAAGTTCCAGTGACTTTCATGGATATGGGAACTCCTGGATTCCCCTTCATCTAAAGATTCCTGAACACAGCATCTGAGGTCAAATGATTTGAGGTAAGATATTCAGGAGAGGAAGAGAGTGAGGGTGGTGCATCTAAAAACACCCACAAAACTTCATCTCAAAATRTCCATTTATATGGCATTGTGACTTTTTTTCAAAGAGATGCTGCTAAGTACTTTTTACCGGTAAAATGTGAGTTTATGTGACTCATTTAATGATTTTGATGCTTTGGATTTTCATTGCCCTTATTTGATGARGGGAATTCTTTGTGCATGTCCTCTTCAAGCATTGGTGCCTGAGACCTGACAGTCAAAGATRCAATGCTGTAAAACCACAGAAAATGGAAAGAAGTTCATTGCAGTAGCTGAGTATTTTTCAGGTGAATAAAAGTATGGCATGAGTGCTTTGTAGAACTGTAATTCTGAAAAAATTAAACAGCTTTCATTCAGAGGCAGTAAATAAGAAGTCTTAAGTTAGTTTTTTTCACCARTAAAGGGCTGGTGAGCCCCAAGTACAGCGAGCTGAGGAACCAGGAGCAGAGGGAGGAGCACTTGAAAATTTGGTTTCAGTAAACTATTCCTTAAATTCAATGAGTCATGATTTTTTTTTCAGTGCATGTGGCTCCCTGTGTATAAACTCCAGCCCAGCCAGAAAAATATTCCTTGGCCATTCGTGAGAGCTGGTAATGGTTTCCTCGGGATGAATTCCTCCTGAAAGATACTGTCTGCATTCCTCTGGAAGATGCCCTCCCACAGGCCCTCTTACAGTGCTGCACTAAAAATAGTGCTCAGAGCTTCGTTGCGACAGCTCCGTGTTGCAATTTTTATGGTTAGGTAGGTGAAGTCTCTTTAATTCAGCCAGCTCAATTCACTTAAATTTGCATGATAATGTGGTTAATTATCCATGTATTTCAAATGAATAATGATTTCACAAAAAGATAAGAACATGGTCCTGTTTTTTCTTTCCCCGTGTTTTAAAAATGCGCATAGAGTTTGCATAATTAAAATGTATTTTCTCTGGAGTAGAAATTCATATCCATTGTAGGTTGAAGAGCAAGCTGCTCTGCATGCTGGGATGGCATCCTCCAGTGGGATCCATGTGCAGGGATGGCACCTTCCAGCCAACCATGTGCTAGGATGGAGTCATTCAGGCAYTCACTCAGCAGACCTGACTCACCATGGCTTGCTGCTACATCAGCGCTGACCAAAGGAAGCTGCTGCTGGGAATGTGACTCCAGCCTGGTTAATAATCACTGTAAAAGGCAGTGCAGAACGAGCTGCCACATAGCTCCTCAGTGRCTTTGCTGTGGGGTGGCAGCAGTGCTTGGGAAGGGCAGCAGTCTGCCCAGAGAGCAGCCCCTTCCTCTTTATCTCTTAGATAAAGTGACTGGTGGCAAAGGGCACTTCCTCATGGGCTGCTGCTGTCAGGAAACTTGGTTGGTCTTGCTGGCACTTTTAGTCCCTGACCTTTCCCTGTGATCTGTGCAGCTGCACATGTCAGGGAAGGCTGGAGTTCCTGGATAGAAGTAAGTGCCTGTGATGGGGATGAGGTGGGCAGCACCAGGTCACTGTGGATGTTCAGCTCTTGCATAACCATACACCCCTGGAGCAAGGAACTGCCCTGGAGAGCCCCAAAATCCTTCCTGGCCCAAGGAACAATAAGCACTGGGGATGTTTTTCCACCTGCTTTACCCTACATCTCTTTTTTTCATGAATTAACTCAGTTTTTCAGAAAGTGTAAGGCACTCTGTCTCTTCTGGGTAAGAAAAGAAGCATCTTTTTTCCGTTTCAAAAATACATCATATAAATGGGRCTCTGACCCTGCTTTTCTGTTGTCTGGCTTGGTCTGAAGCCCTCTCCTTGTCCTTTCTCCAAAATACAGACMAGGTTGCCATGGGCTGGGAAGCACTCTCTGTGCCTGTGTGGGAGGAGGGGGGTGCTTAGTTCAGATGCCAGGTAGTTGGTTAATTAAATTAATGACACTGGGGAACTGAAACTATGGCCTTTGAAAGTGAAAGGATCATCTCTGCTGCTCCCTTTACACTGTTGACTTCATTTGCTCTTGCATGAATTGTTACTTGGCTGGAATGTGGTCAGGGAAAAAATACTTACTGTCCCTTCGAGAGGAGGAATCTCAACACGGTGATCGAAGGAGATTGTGAGGGGGGTCAAGATGCATCCCTTCCCCTGGCAGAGGGAAAGGATGCTCCCACTGGGACCCGAGCAGTGCACAGCACCCCCAATGTATCTGAGATATGTGAATCTCCAAGTCTGCTAATGTTTGAACCAATGTTAATTAAAGCATTTTAATGAGGATGTTTTGAGAAATGTGCGTTAGTCTGTGCATGCCCTTCGTGAAATATTAAACATCTCTGCCCTTTCAGCAGCRTCCTCCTCCCCAGAAGGTCTTCCTGCAAATGGATTTTGACACTCCTGATAATTTTGGAGCTAAGACACTCAGAGAAGTAACCTTCTACAAAAATCTTAATATGATCTTTGATGTTGCAGTCAAAGGAGCACATGCCAGAAAATGTTTTGCTTGTTTCAGTTCATCCCCTGGTTGTTTGTTGTTATTTTACCAGTTCATCCTCTGCTTGTTTGTTATTTATATTTCAGGCGCGACAACAAGCAGCTGATTAACTCATGAGGCACGAGCATCAAAGCACAGGGTGAGAGCACAGAATCTGTTCCTGTATCCTCCAGCCACTCCCCACAGCTTGGAGGGGTCTGCAGGGCCTGACTGAGGTACAAAAGCCATCTCAGTTACTTGTGGACAACAGTGTGCCCTGTTTTTCTCAAGCCCTGTGTTTCTCAAGCCATCCCCACACTGAGSGACTGTGGCTGTGCCAGAGCATCTCAGGCTCTGTCCAAGGGGACAGCCCAAGCTCCAGATTATGTGTTCATCATCCAGCAGGTAGAGGTAGTCCCACAGTGGGGAATGTCCCCTGTGAACCACAGTCATGGGACAGTGAGGGAAAATGCTGCATRGTGCTGCTCCAGGCTGAAAGGCCACTTGGGGGACAGGCGATACAGAGAGCACACACACAGATTTTGCTCCTAACTATCAAGCTCACCAGAGCTGCAGGAGCAATTGAAACTGATAATGCTGACTTTCTCTTGCAGGTTYAGCTCAGGTAGAATTATGCTCAAGGCAGTAGTTTGCACCTAGGTGCTGCTGCCTTGGGTTGAAGGCTTACCAAGGTGTTTTCATCCCTAAGTGRTGCCCTCTGCAGCAGTGTGGCTGTCACCCAGCCTTAAAAAGACCATCAATGCCCCAGATCTCMCTGGTGGGGGGTAAGGTGATCTGTCTATTATCTGTGTACACCTGCAGCCCATCAGAAGCAGAAAATYAGCAAATAGGTTGTTGCAGTCATACTTAAATCTTGCAGACCCAACTACCTGTGTATGCAAGCCCTACAGGYATGGCACAGGAGCACAGCAAGGCCATGGCCTCCCACGAGCCTCCCAGGAACCTTCCTGTGCAGGAGACATCCAAGAGATCATCAGTAGCTCCCTATCAGGTACCCAGTGTGTCTTTTTGTTCACACCTCTTTTCACTCCTACTGTGAGATCATGGCCTCCTGCCCACCCTCCGCCTCCAACACACATCTCTGTTTTCAGCCCACCAGTTTCTGCCTCCTCCTTGTTTGCACCCTTGACCAAGTGCCTTGACCCCAGGTGTGTGAAGTAAATGGACCAAGTTGGCTCTGCCCAGAATTCACCAATTCTTGTTCTGGCTTTAAAGCCTCCTAAAACTTCTGTCACCCTTTAGGTGTTCAGTACCCCACCCACAACAACTGTTCTTCACCTGACCACCTTGACCTCCTTYCTCTGAGGAAATCACCACAGCTCCATGAGGCTTGAATGCAGTCCAACACCATCTTGCAGCTACASACACAGGAGGAGAACAGTCAGTATTTATTGGCAATACTGAGTTCAGGTCTGTTAYGCATGGCACTGACCCAAAGGGAAAAAATCAGATTTTGCACAYACAGAGCTAAGAAAAGGGCTCATAGATTAGGTCCTTGTTCTCCTAGAGCACAATCTGTCCAAGRAGGCTGCTCGCACTGACAGCACTGTAGGATCAAAGCTGATCCTAGAAAACTATTCAGAAAGTTGATGGGTCTGTAACATAACCAATTGCAAAATGAAAGAGAGGAGCTTGGCAGGATTAAAATATTTTTACGTGGCTCAGTCTCCAGAATCCCAGCCCTGGCAGTGGTGCCACTGCTGTTCTCCAGTGATCCCCTCTCTCCTGCAGTCCAACCAGACTGATTCATTTTGCACTGAGCAAAAAAATCAAAAGCTGAGGTCCTTCGTTTTGCACATTGGCCACACAAACAGTTTGCAAAGATCAGCGTGCACTTGCACACCCACCATGGGCTCTGTTAGCACCTGAAACCATCTCCTGACAGGATGCTCCAGGGAAGGAGGAGTAAGGAGGCATAATCCCAAAATGAAGTCATGCAAGGAAATGTTTTTTTTTTCCTTTTACACAAGGAGCTGCCACAGTGCTGCTGAGAAATAGATATCCAACAGCCAGCTGCAGGCAGTGTGAGATGACAGATACATGTTTAAATAATGTCTTTATTCTAGTTCGGCTGAAAAAATAATTATTGAATTTGGGTCTTAAGCCAAGAAGCACCTTTGTATCTGAGAGCTCATTGATTAAAACAATTTATGCTTTCAGCTGAGTTCTCAGAGAGACACTACGTTTCTCCTCACACAGAGTATTAAAATAATATCTGTATTTGGGAGGACAGAGGAATTTAGAGTGACCTCAGTGTTTCTTTAGATTTGAAGAATTTCACCCAGCCTAGAGAAGCTTCTACTTTTAAACTCAGGGATTTCTGCTAGAACAGGAAGTCTCTCTTGCATTGTTACCCAGCAAAACGAGCTCTGGATTATATTTAGCTCCATTCATTCAACACAATGAAAAGTAAGACTCCAGCCAATTTCCTTAAGCAAGTTTATTAATAAGCACTAGTTGTTTGGTGGCTGGTCATTTCTAGGTGGCTGGGGGACATGACATGCAGCARAATCTCTCTCCCTCCTCTGAACAAGGTTCCTAGTGGAGTAGACAACTTGAAGCRCTTTATAACCTGTTCTGGGTACCTGTGCAAGCCTGGCAGCCTGAGCATTGTTCTAGGTACACCTTCCAGTCCTGCCGTGGTCACTCTTGCTTGGCTCATGCTTCACTGGAGCTTCATCAAGGGCGGTTGAGCAGCTTTGAAGCTTGAGCTAAACAACCTTTCAGGGGCTCCTGACTACAGGCTTGAGGCAGCTGTGTGTGAGACCACCACCCACCGTGGCTGCAGCTGCTGAGCTGGAGGAAGCCACCCTTACTGCAGGTACAGCAATCACAGCAAAGTCTCCCAGCACAGGGGAGCATGTGATGCGGTCACACACAAGTCAGGAGCTTGGGTCAGCCCATAAAYCTGGGCTTCATCCACTGCTTTCTATCTAAACACATATTGCTAGGGGTGTGTCCCTGCTGAGAGCTAGAAAACAACTTGAGGTGTTTTTAAACTTGACAAGCTTCATGACCCTAAACTTTTCATTTGTATTGTTTGCTCTCACTTGGTCTCAAGGTATCTGTCGTGTGTTTAGGGTGGGCAGAGCTCAAATTATCTCCTGCCTGTGCTCAATTTAGRTGATGTGACTTGAAGTTCAGGCTTGCCCTAAAGGAGTGAAGTCCTTACCACCCACCTCCATTTGCAGTCATCAAGGGAGAGGTTTGGAGCTGGGTATCCCTGTGACACTTCCAGTTGTGGGATATACTTCCCTTGAGGTCTCAAGTGAAATTCTGGCTATACGGTGTTTGGCTTTGCTTGGTCAGGAAAAACTGGTTGCTTTCCTCCTGCTGTGGGTGCTGRTGGAGGAATGGGTGGAGGTGATATCTGCAAAAGCAAAATACAACAATCTGTGGCCATCTTCTCTCAGTCTAGAGCCATGGTRGGATGCCTTTACAAGCTATGGGTGCAAGGGATGAGAAGACCCAGGAAGCAGCATATGTTAACCACAAACCATCACTGTTGGGGGTCAAGTATAGAGGAGGAGGAGCATTGCTRGTCTACTTTTCCCTACAGACTGCAGATATCCATGTACAAGAAAAAAAAATTCTGCTGGTCTGGAACTCAAATACCAGCCCTGGGAGGCTGATGGTCAGCATGGTCATGGGTCCTTTACTGGAACAGCTGAGCCAGTTGTTCCCTCAGTACTCACCTTGCCTSTCTCAGTGCCCATCATGTCAGCAGTCATGGCACTGAGAATTCCCAAAGCTCAGCAGTTTGCACCTTTCTGCCTGCAAACTCTGGCATCACTGCAAAGCACATGTTCCAGCCCAATCTGGAAGATTKCAGCCAAAAGGACTTAATTTTTCCTAAGGACAGTTGAGACTTYGTGCCATCAGAGCATGGCATCTTCAAAACAGGTACAAAGGAGGTAGGTAAGGCCACCTGAGCCCGCTAAACTTATATTAGCAAGTTATAAAAGCAATAAAATGTTAAACCACAGAATTTCCTCAAATTCTAGCCATTTTTATGTGCATGGTTGGCAGTGCTCTGTTATTCCTGCCAAGCACTCAATTAGCACTTGAGTTAATAAGATGTTTTAATGGCTGTTAAATTAATCTCTGACATTAAACAGAAATCTCTGAAATTAAACTCTGACACTGCTTTCCAGTGTTTTCCAAAGGAAAGATATTCTTTTAAACCAGTTCCTATGTAATTGTTGCCACTAATTATTTGTGTTTATTCTCTTTACTACACTTATTTGATTTCATTTGAAATTAGATGCAGTGATAGGGGATGTGATTTGGAATTTTTCTCCAATGGGCTGAATAGATGAGGATTAGAGCTCCAGAGCTCTGAGAAAAGGAGTCTTCATAAGCATTTTTTCAAATAGAAATCACAGAGCCTTTTTTAGGACTGTCACAGCCCCTTTCATTTGCTCTTCATCAGTGCAGTTTGTTCACAGAAAGCTTTGCCAAAAAATTCAATTATTGCTAAGAGAGATGAAAACATGTACTAGCCCAGGAATACCTATAAAAATGTTTGGGTTGACCTGTGCTGTGATAGGGGGTTTTTTGGAAGTCTGACCRTCATTCAGGCATGAAAACACCCAATATTTTGGAGGTTAGCTTATCAGCCACTTAAAACAGCTAATGTACTATAAATAGAAGGCCAACATCAAGTAAAAGCAATAGGCAATCTATCCCAAAAACCCAGAGGCTTAGAATTKTTTCATCCTGAAAAATTAAAAGAACAAAATAAAACACAATCTGTAGGCAGTTGACAGCTCTGCCCTGGCTGGAGCACTGAGAATGATGTTCTTCCAATCCAGCTGGGAGTGGGATTGGTGCATGGTTGGGTTTTGTGGGTCTCAGTTTGTGATATCTCCCTGGCTTCATTCAAACTGATGCTTTTGCTGTGAGTGGAATAGCCTAGGGCTGGAGCTGTGCTGAGAGAAATGAAAAGCTTTCATAAAATTATGTCATGTGCTGAATGTGCCAGCCTGTCGTGTAATAATAGCTAAAACTTTCTGTAATTAAAACAAGTAGCTAGTTATGGTGTCTGACTATGATCAAAGCTCTTTTGTCTGCTTTGGCAGTTGGCACATGTGAAAGATTTTGGCTTACATGGAAAATACTGTTGTGGTTTTTCTCCTAGTTTTAAATGGCAAGACGCAAACATCTTGGATTATCCCTAAACTGAAAGAAAACAAGAAYGGGAAACACCAGAATGTGCATGACATAAAATGTCTACAATTTCTGGCAGAAGCAGCTCCTGCACCCAGCCATGGTGACTTCAGAATGCTTGACCTTGCTGTGATGCAAATGGTCAAAAAATGTAATTTTATGTTTCTGCAGAGATGGGAACAGGGCTCTTGAGAATATTCTCAAATATTCTGCACTGCCTTTTAAAATAGGAGTTGCTTTTGCATAACAAATGTTTGTCTGAATTGTGACAAACCAGTTGTGTCCCATTCAAGGATTTTTTTTTCATTACTTGGTTGTAGTTGTTTTGAGACATTGTGTGGATAAAAGATGTCTTTCAGTTCAYGAGAGAAACCATCATTATTTTTCCATATTCATGTCTGCTGTCTGTATAATAAAAAATGACCTTGATGAGTAAATCAGGTAAACTGGTTTTGCTCTCAAATTCCTCTTCATCTTGGAAAAAAAACCCAAACCCAACCAAACTAATCCAGAATTCCTTTTGCATCTCTGAAAATATCTACTACTGCTTAGGAAGTCTCTGGGAGGATAAATATGAAGTAGTTTTACAAAAAAAAACAGGTGTGAACTGATTGGTTGAAGAACATCAGCTAATAATAGACTGTTTTAAACATTATATTGAGCAACAAAACATCATCTGAGGGATGTGTCCAGCAGAGTATTTCTGAGCATCTGGAYCTTTTCATCTCTTCTCCTGAAGTGCTGAGGTAGGTTTGGTGAAGATTTATTTCTCCTACATCATTTGTGTGATAGTGTCYTTTTTGTGTTTCCTATAGTTTCAAATTATGTCCTGTGAATGCAGTGGGCCAAAGATGAATATTTCCCTAAATTCAGCTGTGTGTGATGTGGATTGTCTCCTTATCTTGATCATGGCTGAAAGAATTGGTTCTACCTTCAGGTGTCACTCTGCAAACAAGTGTGCCTAAGCCTTGCTGCTTCTGACCTGAGATTTTTCCACCTTTGCATAAATTAATGCTTTTTAGAGGTGACAGGAAATCTTCATTACTTCTTATTTGGGTATTTGGCCAAAAAACTGATTTTCAGTCATCTTGTGCCACCTCTGCTTCAGAGGGCAGGACTTCACTGTGAAGGCTCAGAGGCCACCTCTTCAGGCTGTGTGGTCCTTGGAGCAGCTCACCCTCCATGGCTGGTGCTTTTGGACCAAAGTGCAGAGCGTGCAGGACCCACTAGTCCCTAGTGCCAAATCCTGCTGGCCTCTGTGAGGATCTCCAGCAGTTTGTATCTTGGTGATGTCCCACCTCAGACTGCAGCTTCTCTGCTTGTAATCTTGGCTCCATGTAGTACTGTCTACAGAGTGACCCATTTTCATCTCCTCTTGGGTGTGTGACAATTGCCCTTCTGGTATATGAGGAGGAGATGCTTTACAAGCACAGAGAGCCACCCAGGATGCTCATGTGGGCATTTCAGTAGCACAAGAGCTGTGGTCAGCACAGAAACAAACCTTCAGCTCAAACATGCTGAACCACAGCACCATGCAGGCTGCAGGCAAAGGTGTCATTAACATATCCAGGGATGTTGCCTCCAGGTGACTGCAGACAGTATTACCATCATGTGCAATCACAGGCAATGTGCTGTGACATTCCCTCATCCCTGACTGGAAGCTGTTGACCTATGGAGCTTTCCTATTAGATTAATTTATCCACAGCTCACCTTCAGTGAATGCTTTTAATTGACAACCTGACTGATACACCTCTCACGGAAGATGAACACTGACATCTTGTAGACTGGTTTTGTTTTTCAACTGCAGACATTTAGAAAGGAACAATTTACTGCAGATGTCAATGCAGAAGATTGGAGCCTGCTGTCCTCAAAAAGGACATGTCAAAGGCCATGGCCAGACCTGGTTTTGCTCCTGTGCTTGGTCTGATTGCCTGAATGTGGCCACCTTGGTCCTATTACCAGGATTTCTGTGCCTGTTTCTAAGAGYTCTGTGGAATGCCACCTCCCTTTGCTGCTTTTCCTGTGCAGAGTTCTGGATCTAGGCTTGTCCCTAGCTCTCATGCCAGCCAGCTCTCACTGTTAGGACATGCTTATTCCTTTCTGCAAARGAACTTTTCACCAGGAGCAGGGAGCAACAGGAAACATCTACCTGGCCCTTTGCACTTGACTTCCAGTTGGTGATCTCACATGCTAAGGGTGAAAGACTTTGGTCTTTCACCTGACTGAGCTCTACTGTAGCTCAGTCAGGGTCCATGTGCAGCCTCAAACAGATGGAGCATTGGTAGTTTTACATTCCTCCACCTGAGATCTCATAAATGGTGATGGATATTACCCCTTTGTCTCTATTACAGGCAAGAAGGAAGGCTCTCTCACAAAAATTCCCATCATACTGGGCGTTTGTCTACTCATTGTGTGAATGTGCATATTGAATATTCACATATCTCTAACCTTGTTTACCATAACCAGCCTCTTTTTGCATACATCAGGCATCTGTGGAGTTCTCTTGAGTCCTCAGGGATTCATTCCCCTTAATGATAAAACAAAAGGTCTGCATTGCTGCTATTGTAGCTTCAAGTGTTTCTCAATACTGTATTGTCTCACACCAGGACATGGTTAAGTAGGATGGGAACTGTATTTCAAAATGGGCATGAGAAAACTAGATGTAATTTGCATGGCTGCACAAGGTACAGGAATCCACTGTGTAGTCTGTCACTTTCTCAAGCTGAGAAACTCTAAAAGAGAAAAGTTCCCAGAAAACCAAAAGCTAAAACAATGTTGCTATTTTACACAATTTAAATTTTTATATAGAGTCAGGGTTACTCAGTTCTAGAGAGCAGKACTAGGGAGATGGTGTCTTTTGTGATGGTAACTGGATTTTTCCAGACATTACTTTCTACATTGATTCTTACCTTTCTTGCTGGAGTGCAGCATGTACACTTTTTTSACTGGTGTTTGTGTGTGTATAAATGCAGACATATGTGAGTACATACATATGTGTTTATATGTACATACACACACARGGCCTGGGGGACCTGCCTATGACTGCACAAATTCTATTTGAATTCTAAAGACTTCTTCAATTAACTTTAACTTTCAGGGCTGATTAACAACTGTTTCACAGCAGAGGAGTTTTCTCAGCTGTAACTCAAGGCATCAAGGAGCATCAACACTGTCCTTAGAGCTCTTGGGGTTTCATACAACATTTCTTCTTCAAAAGAAAAGAACAGAAAACTCCAAAACTGAAAGACAGGAAGAAACAATATCCTACTGCAAGAAGGCACAGACAGCACTCCAAAACTGAAAAAAAACTCTTTCCAGAATGAGAAGATTGTCTGGAGATGGGTGGGCCAGAGCTATGTCCTGTTTCTTGAAGGATACTGACCCAAACATCAAAGGACTCAGGAAGCACTAAGGGCTCCCAGAAAGGGTAAGACATTCAGGTATTTATTGTTTTTTAGAGGTGTTTTTATTATTTTCTGGACTTTCAGAGTATAAAACAAAGGTGGCTTTAGGACATTGCACTGCAAAACCTTTGTGTACATTGATCCACCCCATGAGTTCCCAGAAGGGTTAAACTGGGGGAATCCTGATCTTGGAAAGGACATTGGYTCAGTTAGAGCTGCTGGTAAGATCCACAGCCTGAGTGTAGATGGACCAGCAGAAAAGGACCCAGAAAACAAAGGATTTCTGAAACGAGTTTAAACAAAACCAGATGTACAACATTAGAGGAATATATATTTAAATAAAAGCTTAATCTTTAAACCCYGAGAGCGTACTCCTCTGGCAGTCAGTGAACTGAATGCAATATAAAACCCCCAGGTAATACAAGAAACATGAACAATTCCTGCAGGGAGGGATCCTGAGGTGTTTTGCAAGTAAATGGATACAGAGAAGACTAATAATTATCAGTTTGCTGTGAACTGGGGTCTCATCCTCTGGAAATCCCTGCAGAGAAGAATGGAGTAGGTTTCCCAGATGAACATGAAGTACTGCTGGTTTGATATTCCCTTCCTCCTGGGCATTAATAGTTTGGGAGTCTTCTACCAGCTTTTTCAGTAAATCCTTTCTCTACTCCTCATGTAATTCAATCTCTTCTGCTCCTTAGCTGAGCATGGTCCTACTTGCCTGCAAAATCACTGAGTCCTCAGRGTGGCTCAGCAGGCATTAGTTATACTTCAGGGATTTCTCTTTTAAAATTTTTGATCRAAATACACATTCTTTGCCCAGAGAATGGACAAATGATGGGTCAGTGGCACAAGTACCTGTAATGCACGTGGTAGTARATGCTAGGCAGGTGCTGTGATCTGTGTCAGCTCCTGACAGAAAAAGCAGAGTAAGGAGGACTGGCTGTCCCCTTCCACCTCTGCCTTGCACAGCAGCTGCACTGTGGCATCTCTCCAGCTTCTGGCAAAACAACTCCCACCCGGACAATTGGGAATGTTTCATGTGGTTGGAGAGCACTGGAGAGACAGGCCAGAAATTCAGCCTGTTAAGCTAAACCCAACAAATAGGAAATTATCTGAATATAAATATAGTTTATGCTTTTCCACTTGAAAKGAAATCCCCTTATCAGCTCAGTCTCAGTTGAAAACAACTATGGATACTGTGGGCTGAGCCAAGAGCCCTTGCTGAGAGGAATGGGTGGCCTGCCCTGGCAACTGAATCCATGACTTCACAGCCCTTTGGGGAAGGAGTTTTCCCATATTTTGTAGAATAAGTTGCCAGAGAGAGCTGTTGAAGGGCAAAGTGGAGCATGGAAATAGCACATGGCTGTTCTGCTCAGCCTGATACTGGGAACTGATGCAAAAGCTCGGAAGGAGATGTGGAGTTGGAACAGATTTTTTTTGGTTAAATGCCATTTTTTTCCCTTTTAAGTAGACTGCCATCCTGCTGCCACTGAAATCAATGAAAATGTTGCTATTAAATTTCAAGAAAGTAAGAATCATTACAAACTTCCTTGTTGTCTGAGTSTTCAAATCTTAGTCCTTCCTCTGTTCTTCCTTTCAATGTATTTTTGTCTTAAAATACTCCTCAAGCGTATGAAGTCCTATACATCTGAAGACTTTGTACAGGTGGGATAAAGCATTTTATTTATTCAAAAACTCAAACCGAACAAAACCAAACTGAAGTTCCCTGCTGCAATAGTACAAAGCTATCTTAAAAATGAAAACAAACTAGCAACAAAACCTCTGAAACCACCCCAAGGAGTAGAGGATGGCATGAAGCCCTGGTTCAGTGCTCAGAAATTCAGCACAGCCACATACAGAAGTAGTTCTCCATGTACTCATCAGGAGCACAGCAAGCCCTGAAAATTATCCTAAGTTACTGCCAGGGAATAAACATTTCTCCATGTTATCTGGTGGCCAGAAAAGTRGAGGTTTTACCCCAGAAGTGCAATGATGTGGCTGATAGATCATTTGGCAACACACACTWGAGGTCTCTATGCATGTCTCATACATGGTGTGAAATGTAAATTTTCTCTGCAGCCAGYCTGATCCAAGGCATGGGAACAGCAATTGGCACCTTTCACTCCTGGAGCTGTTCTGCACTGCTGAACCACCTCCTCCAGCAGGCTGCCCAGGCAAAGGGCAGGAYCTGCTGCTCACAGAGTGCCCAGCAGCMCTGTCAGGGTGGGTTTTACGAGCAGCTGTGGTGAGTCCCTCTGTTCTTGTGGGATGACTCTTACTCTTCATAGTGATCCCAAAGACCCCACACTGGAGCTGTGCAGGAGGGAAGGAGCAGCAACCAAATGCAACTGGAAGGAAAAATGAGCTGACAGCACGTTCAAAATTCCTTTCAGCCGATGGTGGAGTTATGAGCAGCGCCAATGGAGCCTTTCACAYGAACAGGAGCTGGTTCCCAGCTTCCCAGGGGACTCCTTTGGGAGCCA
The DNA here is from genome assembly GCA_014549065.1 of Cardinalis cardinalis. Lineage (NCBI taxonomy): Eukaryota > Metazoa > Chordata > Aves > Passeriformes > Cardinalidae > Cardinalis > Cardinalis cardinalis. Next base: position 7,360,320 of record JACDOX010000021.1, read on the forward strand.
CAGCACCACCCAACAGCATCACCCACCTCAGGCAAGGATCTGCCTCCTGGTAAGAACAAGGTTTGCATGGCATTCTCATCATCCCTGGTCCCTTTCAAATCCTCTGGTCTGGGAAAAGCGTTGCTCTCCCATCCCCATCCTGCCCCARCAACCAGACTTTGTTTTTCCCAGTTGAAGCGGGGAGCATCCCACTGCATAAGCCCAAAGAAACAATTTTTATATATCTGTTTTCCACTGCAACAGCATCATCCTCCTGGTGGCGTGGGGTCAGTTAAAGTTCTCAAGCTGTGCTGTGGAGGTTTTCTCCACAAAAGCGGGGGTGTTAACCATGGTGGCATGGCACAGCTCCAGCTCCGCTCGCACCACTCGGCTCTCCCGCTGCTCTGGCAGCCGGGGCAGCGCACCCCGCGCTGTTTAAACAGCTGCCTCGTTTCATCTGGGAGGTGGCTGCCCTTCAGTCCTGGGAGAAGTGTTCATCTTCGGGATAGTTTGCATAACAATTAACATTTGTCAGCTGAGATCTGCCTGGTGAAAGATCGCTATTTACAAGTAGGCGGCGAGTCTTTTGGAGGCTGCAATACTTCTTGAACCGCAAAAAACTAAGCTGAGAGCGGGGAGCCTGAAGGTGGGCTGATTTCACACGGCAGGTTTAAGGAAGAGTTCCTTTTGCATTCGGCTCAGAGGTAGAAAAGCAGAGCTGCCGTGAAAGGGGGGATTCTTTAGCTCTTACAGATTTCATTCAGTTGTTCCAATGAAATAAATACATCCGCCTTAAACAATTGAAGGGGGTATTTACTGCCTGTGGTTTAACAACTGTACTAAGTCAAAGGGACCAGTCAACTAGAGCCTTATAATTCTTTTCTAAAGAGAGGATGAGAGAAAAGAATGAGACGACAATGCAGTATTTATAATAAAGATGAAATGAGTGGAACTCAATGGCGCCAGCAACCCTGGAGCTCCTGCTGCTTGGGCTAATGCATTTTGCATTAGCACGTCTGGATATCTGGCACTGGAAGGTCCTGCACATGCTTTTACAAAATAGCAGCATTCTACAGCAGCAGCATTTCTTCCAAGCACCACCACTGATGGCTGCAGCTGGGATGGGCAGCCCCTGCAGCTGGGTGAATCAGCAGGAAGTTTTCAGGTGACTGAGACCTGTTTTCTACTTGCCTTCCTGCAGCCAGGTTGATTTTTACCTGCTCACTTCTGCACGTTGCCAGGTGGTTGCAGTGTGACTCCCTGATGGAGCACTCACTTGAGCAGGGGTGGGTGTGAGGGCAGCTGTCCATGCCTGGGAGCTGGGGGCTCACAAAGGCAGGATTCCTGACTTCTCAAGTTATACTGGGGGGCTACTGGGCACAGAGACAGCATGTTGAACATACAGAATTACATCTGTAAGTAGGTTTGCTCTGCATAGGCTAAATAAATAACATCTGTGTTACAAGAACCCCCATGTGATCTCTATCCCATACTACTCCATTACTCCATCAGCTAATCTTGTATTTGCCTTGGAAGCAATACAAAATCCTCAAAGGAATTAATAGCCAGCAACTGCAGATCACCAGAGCAATTTATTTTTCATTCTTTCCCCCAACAGGCTGGAGAGATATGTGTCTCTCTTCTTCCTGAAACCTGGATTTGAAAAGCTCTGTGTTGCCTCATCTTCTCATAACCTTGCAGAACAACAGCATTAGCAGTAATGAGCAAAGCACAGCAGCACCTCAGGACAAACTCTGGGACAAATGGAAAGACCACCTGGGTGTAATGTTGTAAGAAGCACATAGCAAATGGTATCTTCTTTTTRTAACTATTATGTTGGAAAGGATAAATTCAACACTTCAGGGTTTTCTTTAGGTTTTTGACATATACAAATAATTTCTTGTTCTAAGAAATAAGTGATACCAGAATGTATTCAATAATACTTAAAATATGGATCTTTGCTGTTTGTTTTTCTTTCTGTCTAAGCGTCTCTTACATGAGCATACCTTTGCACAGAAGCAGCACAGAAGTCTGTGGGGAAAAGAAAAATAGTGCTAGAGGCTGCCAAAAAGTGTGGGAAAAAGTCAATGATGAGTGAGGAAGGCAGAAGGAAATTAATTCATGAAGCTCTTGTCCTGATTTCTCTATGCTTGAATCCATYTAAGAACAGGACTTCTTTCAAAAAACACAGCTACTCTCAGTCTTTGACCCCCAAATGCTCAAGCAGCAGGTCTGGGCTAGCAGCTATGAGCCCTGGCATCTGGACCCCAGCATCAAACCTTGTTCATGGACAAATTACTTTTTCCTTAAATTTTCAGCAACATCTTCTGTTTTCAGTAGCACATATTGGTGTTAAACTCTACAAAATCTGCTCTATCTTGACCTCATRTATGGAAAATACTTCTGAGAGCCATGGGATGTTGTTCAGTTACCATAGCACAATGCCCAGAACTTCTCTGGCAGTGGTAAGTCCAAGCCAGGCTGCTTTTCACTGCCAACCTGCTCACACACCATGGTGACTTCACCCAAACTGGAGGGTGAAAAGAAACCAACACCTACCTTTGTTTTAAGACAGCCCTGGTTAGAGTGTCTTGCAATGAGTTACTTAAACCAAGGCAGGCAGAGACTTCTGGAGAGGAGGATGGAACCCCAACAGAAGCTGGAGCTGTGGAAGGCAATTAGGAAAAAGGTCTTTAAATAGCACAGGTGGGCAATAGCTCAGCACCAGGAATACAGAGTCTGTTCTTGGTCTCCAGAGCAGGCAGAGGCCCCAGGCTGTGACTCTCTGCTTTAGGCTGTTGGGTCTGGTCAGGATATGGCTTGGATCTGGAGGTGAGGTCTGGACTGAGGTTTTGACTTGACTTGTTGCTATTCAGAAGAGTTCCCAGAGGCAAATGTCTTATGCTGAGTAATCTCCTCAGGTTTCCAGTCTGGATTGGTGTCCATGAGGAATGTGAAGTATTTAGCAGCTYGCTCATTAGCAGCTTCCAGGATGTGCTGCTGGCCTTGCTCCACAAGTTCCCTGGGGAACTGAGCTTTAACTTTGCAAACTGTTTTAGAGAAACATTGGACACCCTGGGGCTGAAGAAAGCACACATTTGTGAGTCCTGCACTTCCTCATACAGAAAAGCCAAAATGTCAAATTGATGCTAAAGGAAAAGCTCTTGGAGCCAGTTCTGGGTTCTCAGGAAGTAGGAAAGCCCTTCATGTTCCTGCCCTCACACATCCTCAGCACTACTTTCTAAAGGGATGCATTTCAACATTTTTTTCAGGCATCAGTGCTTTTTTACCATCTCCTGCATTGTTACATCTTTTTCTTCTTTCCAGTGTAACCACTGTCTCAGAGAGTTTGAGCTGCTGCTCAGCCAGGACTRGGGAAATGGCCATAGTGACATACAGTTTGTGACAGGCAATTCTGATTTATGCCACTTGGTGCTATCACACAGGGCTTTAAAACAATGTGTCCCAATGCAGCCACATGTATTTTCCTGTCTGCTGCGCTGTGAAGCCTGGAACAGCTTAAGGCTTTGTATGTATCCTACTCTGCCTGGAGCAGAATATCCTGCTAATGCTAAAAGGCATTTTGACAACCTGTAGTCAGTATTCTCCTTCCTGCAGGGGATCTCAGCAGCAAAATTGTCCAAGTCACTGGTCCAGGCTGAGTAGATATGGCTACAGACTGTGCTGAGGGAGTTGCATTTTCCCACCTCTAGTTTACTGGGGAAACTGGGGCAGCTGGTTTTCCTTTCAGGTGGTGCCTGGAGCAGAAGCAACTGGCCTGGGAGTGAAAGGCCTAAGGTGTCACTTGCTGTTCCCTCAGCTTGAAGAACAGTAACTCATTGCTTTAATAAAGAACCAGTCCCAGATAATGCCCTGGCCTCATGAGGGGAGAGCAGGAATCCAAGAGGTGTGATGGATCTGGCACTGCCCCCAGAAATGGCCCATGTGGATCCCACCAGGAATGGACATTGTGCAGGAGTAGAAGTCTCAGAAATACAGCCCTGGGAGATTAGAGAATCACCCAAGACAGCATTTTGAAGATATCCTGGAAGAGCAAGAATGGTGGGAACTCTGCATAGCCAAGATCCTGGGAATGGGGCAAAGAGGAGAAAGGTTGGGTGCAGGATGACTCCTGCAAGGAGACCCAGAGTGAGGCTTCTGCATCCCCCTGCTTGCTGCACAGCATGGCTGTGAGCAGCTGTACCTCAGGGGCAGGGGAGTGCCACGCTGGCTCCAGGCACTGCTGAGCTCTGCTCTTGGGGTGTTGCCCACTCCCTGAATTGGCTTTGGCAAGGCAGCAGATGCCATGTCCTCAATCCTGAGTGCAGAGGCAGGGACTCTGCCCCCCCGAGCACGCGGCACAGGATGGCATCCAAACAACAGGGCACACATTCAGCTGTGGATAGGTGCCAGCTGTGAGGGAGCCCCAGGAGGGGGACTCRCTGCTTTAGGGTAGGTCACCATGTTACCTGATTTGTCTCTTTCTGTGGTTTTGATAGTTTTGCACACATTTCCATTGTGCTGTGCTTTGCTTTTGCAGTCACGTGTCAAGAACAGTCAGGATGCATAAAAACAGGAAAGATATTTAATCTTAGGGTCATGAGAATGACACTTGACTTAGCAAAGCTACTCATCCAGTTGCTTTTCTTCTAATATACTTGTTTTCTTTTTTCAGTACTGACAGTGTTTCAAGCATCTGGATTTCAGCCACAGCTCCTGATATGAAGTTTTAGACAAGTGATGGGTCAAGGGACATCTTGAAGGGACTATGGTAAACTAACAAATTTTACCATCTCAGAAAAACTCAGGACTTGCTCTTGATATCTTTCCATCAAGTTCTTCTTTTATCTTGAAATACATCCTAGGGTCTGTTAAGCAAACTGGTGTGTTTTTGTTCATTGCACAATTTTCTTCAGCTAGTGAATATTAATTCCCCTTTCAGATCAAATAATTAGAATAATGCAAATAGACCCAAATAACAGTTGCAAATTAAATACTTTACAATAAACAGATCAAGAAAAATACATTCATTTTAACACCTGAATTCTTTGTAYAAGCAGAATCAAGAGGCAGAAGATCAGAAGGAATGTTAAAAGTTTCAAAACCCTAAATCCTGGGTCATGCAATTTGAGCTCTGCCATTGGAAAACTGTTCCATGTCGCACACGCTKTGCTTTAAAAATGGAAGTCCCCAAACTGGGCTGAACTTTGGTGTCTGTTCTTTAGAAATACTTTCACTATCATTTACAGGGGGGATCACCCTTGCACAGCTCTCCACACTTTGGCAGTCGACCAAGCCATCTTGCATTTGTCATAAACAGGGAATGGCCCTGTCCCACCAAAATCAGAAAATGCCACTTGGCACCATCAGACCACATGGAGCTTTCCCAAAGCTGCATTGCAGGCAAGGAGCAGAACCCCTTGTTTCAAACTCCTGCATTATCAGAAAACTTCTAGAGTTTCTCAGGCATTCATCACCCCCCTCAATCTGTGCGGCTGGGTGAGAGCGCCTTGCAGCGGGATCGGGTTTTATCCGGCACCAGGTACACTGATAACCCTCCCTAATCAGTCGCTGATCTCTGCTCGGTGAAAGCACTGCCTGTGGTATTTCTGCTGAAGCTATTTTTAAATGACAGTGTGATATTTTGTTTTCTTTCTCTCATTTGTCAATGAAGAACTGGCTGTGCTGTGCGTCTGCTCTGACAAGAAACTTCCAGTTATTTTTCAGCCCGTTCCAGCTGGGATGGAGGCAGGGCTGGAGAAAGTGCTGTCTGCAGGCAGGGTGAGCCCTCCAGGGAGCAGTGACCCTACAGGATCTGCCTGTCAGGGTCCTCTGGGTCCAGCTGTGGGAAAAGCCTTCTAGGTTTCTTCTGACTCTGGTCCTCATGCTGCTTTAGGCTGGCTTTCACAATTAGGGTTATTTTATGTTTAGCTGAGTTGGTACTTTCAATAATGGTAAGTCTTGTTTGGTTCGGTTTGGTTTGGTTTGGTTTGGTTTTTTCTGTCACTTTAATTGCACTAGGTTTTCAAGGAATTACATTTTTAGGTTTAGGTTCTGAATGGCCTTAGAGCATGAACACCTAAAAGTTGAAAATTAAAATCTGTCATGTCCAAATGGTGTCACTGCATAGACAATTCACATTTCATCTCATCAAATGACTTTCCCAAATGGAGATGTAACAAGTTTCACCTCTTCATCCAAGCACCTGGACATCACTGCATGTTTCACAAAGGGCTGTAGGTTTCACAGAAAATTTCTCTCAAAAATGCATTATAGATTGGCATTAGCAACTTTCTATCCCTGTTGGTTTCTTCTGGATGAAGGAAATACAAAATTCCTGCTGGAATTTTGCTTATTCCCAAGCCCTCCATCCTTAAGCATTGCTGGATGGCAGTTGTGCCACAGCTGTACACCAGGGTTTTCTAACCCATAAAATTCAGACACAAATGGCTCACAGAAGATAAAACCCTACTGAGAAATACAGGTTGTTCCTGAGTGTGTGACTATCAGATAAAAACCTGCCTAATTAGGTCCTAGAAAATGACATTCACTGGCTTTGAGTCCTCTGTTTATACTTGGGCCCAAGATTTCTGTTTAATCTCACAGATTCATAAGGATTCATTCCATCATCTTCCCTTACTTATAACATGTTCAACACTGGTTGGTTCCCTACAGAGCTAATCCCACAGACTTCATCAAGATTACTGCTCAGGTAATTTGTTCCAATCTAAGAAAAACTGTTTTGACCCAGCTGAGACCAAGTTTTCTCAGGGGAGCAAGTCCCTGGGATCAGTCCTTGGAGCAGAACTACATCTTTACTAAAGTTTGCTGCCCTGATCCAGCAGATTGAGCAGTTGGGGCATGAGGGAGAATTCCATCCCTTCCTAACCTGAGCCATGCCAATTCCCACCAGCTACCAAAACTGGTTTTTACATTGCAGAGTCCAGTAGAACCGGATTGAAACCAGTATGTTCTTTTTTTCCCATTGAGAATCTAACTGAATTTTCTAGTTTGTAATACAAAAGCCATTGGGAAGAGCAGATACAGCCTGATTGGTTAGATTTTAAAGATATGTWMGAAMCTAATAATTTCTGCTGCTTTTAGTTAAGATCCCTGAGGCAGTAATAACGGAAGCTGTAAAAATGTGTGCCTTATTCATCATGGCTTTACGTCAGAGGTTTACTGCTCTAATCATTAACCAGCCTGCTGCATTATCTATGAAAATTGCTTGGTAATATTTATGAAATGTGACCTTTGTTAATTCAATGTTACCAAGTGTTGGATTCATTCTGTTTGCAAGTGGAACAGATTTCCAAATCACTCTGCAATTAGTACAGTTTGATCTAACCAGCCTATCTCTGCATGGGGTAGGCTTCTCCTGAAACAGCAGGATCGCTGTCAGGAATGAAATGTGTTTTCCGTACGGCTGGGACACCTGCTTGCACTACATCATCTTTGGCAAAGGTAAGTGCTGAATGAATATTCACAATAAGGGAAAACAGTTACCAGACTTAGAAAGATTTTTGTTGTGAGAAATACCTCAGTTAACAAAAATAAAAATGTTTGTGGCCAAAAATGATTGCTATGTATAATAGTGTAAGGGGAAACAAAAGGAAAATGGGACAATGTTAGGCTGAAATGGGCATGATTATCCATTCCACAATGGATACAGATAAAGGAATTGCAAGAAACAACAGGAAGATTCAGAACCCTAATGGAGTCAAGATGCTTTGCTGTATGATTCTCTGATCTACTCCCAAGGCTACCATTAGGCATGGACAGTAAGTCCTTCCCTACCTAAAAAGTCCCCATGCCTGCTCCACCCAATGCTACCATGAATTTCTGATTCTCACAGTCATACAGGACATCCTGCAATGCCTCAGCCYGTGGGGTGTTTTGAAGGAACCAAATTTCACCAGAGCAACAAATGTGCCGGACGAGCACCACGCAGTGAAGCCATGTGGCACCGTTCAGCAGCAGATCACTGGGAATGTGGAATATCTGCAGCATTAATGTCATATCCTTCCATTTCCCGAGCTCCACATGGTCACTGTCCATTTTCAATACTTTCAGTGCTTACTCCAGCTGGGACTGTCTCATGTGACAACCACACTGGGAACAAACTGAGCATCTCCCTGTCTGCATTAGTCCCCTGAGCTTGCCCACTAGTGATGTACAAAATTAGGGCTTGGTTTGATAAGCCAAGTTAAGCTCTGATGGAATCTCTATGCAGATGTGTAAAATATACCGGTCTGGCCCTGTGTTTTATTTTCCTCTAGCATGACAGCTGACTGTGCTTTCCTTTGCAGGAAACAAACATCCTCTTGGTTAAAGCAGGAGCTGGAGAGCCACAGAGACACCACCCTCATGTTCTGCTCCCAGTGTGGAAACAGAAACGAAGGTTGGGACAGATTTGGGACAGGACAGGCAGCAGGTCCTTATCCAGGACAAAGTAGTGCAGCTGCCCTGCAGACAGCACAGCTCTACCAGGCCAAAGCTTCTTCTCAGGAGGAAGGTGCTCACGTCCTCACAACAGTCCTGCCTTTCAAACTGGTGTTTTAACACTTATTTTCCTATATATGAACTGATAACCATATTAACCTACAGGACCTGAGTAATTAGATATCAAAGCAGCAGCACAGGCTGCAGAAAACTCTGCCCATGCCCTGCTCCAGTCAGTCCTCCAAGCCTGCACACTGCCTGCAAGCCTGGCCAGCAGTGCTTGATGAACCTGCCCTCTTCCTTTGCCCTTGACAATGTGCCAGAGAACAGAAGAGCTGCTAAGGAAACAAATGTTGCCTGTGAATGACATGGGTTTCTTGGCATCTGGCTGACAATTGTGGCACKCATGGCCAGAACTCACCAGAATCAGGAATTCCTCCTTCCTCCATGTCACTCTGCTGTTTCCCAAGGAAAAAGCATACAGACATTTGAACAAGGAAATAGCAAGCAAGAAACTAGAGATCTGTACAGGCTGTTATGATGTGGGAACTGGGGGGAAAAGGACTCTGTAAGTACTGGTACCATGGGCTGCAGCATTCCCTGCTAGCAGCAGTGGGCTCCAACAGGCTGCACTCACCACCAGCCCACCTACCCTGCAGGTCCATTTCTTTGGATGCCCTTCCCATTTCCCAAAATTGTTACCAAATGTGGGAAAATTTGGAAACGGTTAAATTATGTGGTCGGAAGCAACTGGCAAGAAGGAGAAGATTTGAAAGTGAACATGTGAAACCAGGGAGAAGGAGAACAAGCAGCTGAACTGATGGGATGAACTCAGCCTCTCCAGGTGTCCCAGGAACACAAACATGTGCCAGCCAATGGACAGGCAGGGACTGTGGCACTCAGAAATGAGGGAGCAACAGCACAGGCATAGCTGCTCTCTGGCTTCTTGATGGGGCTCCATTGCATGCACTTAGTGCAGTTGCRTGTCCCCACACTGGTGCAGAATAGATGAAGTCCTGGTTATCCCACAGCTCTGAGGCAGGCACAGATCCAAGGAAAGAGGGAGGCTGGGAGAGAAGAAGTGGTCTGGCCAAAAACATGTCTAGAAATCCCCAGGGTCCTGCTGGAGAGCAGTGCTAGAGCCAGGTTCCTCCCCACTGAGCTGAGCAAGTTCCTCTGTGCAACAATCAACGCAATGTTTTCTCTTCTCAGAATCATGGATTGCTCCATCAGACAAAAGATTTTCCTCCTGCTSGGTCCTTCCTCAAAGATGGGGCTCTCTTTACCATCCACTGCTCTTCTGTTTCAGCAAAAACATGTGAGTGTTCTGTGAGCACACTCCTCATCTTTGTCATGTTTATGACATCCCAGTGTGAAATCCCCATTTGGTTTCAGGTCTCCTCTTTGCCTGTTTTTTTCCAACCATGTCAGCGTTTTTGAGCTTCTGAAAGTTTAGGAGTTTCTACGTTTTTGCATAATTAGGAAATTGAAAGATGTGGTTTATCTACTTGTTTCCTGTGAAACACAAAGGGCTGAGAGATTGGGGGAGTGTGTGGGTTGGGGTGGGGTGTGTAGATAAGACTCCTAGAGAGTACAAGAGTGAGTGTGCAGTAGGAGAAGATTTTCTGTCAGGTCCACTGGCATAAAGTGAGGACTGCAGCCACATTTGTCTGTGGAAATGGACTTCTGGTCTGTGAAAGTGACTTCTGGGAAGTACCCCTCACTTCCCAGGTGATCTGCTGCAGTTTGTTGTCACTGCAGAGCAGCGGCCATAGCAGTCCTCCTTTCTTGCCACGGGGCACTGCAGTGCTGGCCAAGCCCCCTCTCCTCCAACATGTCACCAACATCAGTGAAATTTTCTGCTGTGCAAATTCTTTCCCATTTTGCAATGTTTGCCACAGAAGGGTTTTGTTGACCAGGAGGTGCTTTGAACAGCTTGACAAGGCACGGGCATGGTGTGTGAGGGATGGTCTGTCCATCCCTCACACCACATGAAAGTGTGGGCAGCACTGATGGAGAGTTTGGTGCTCTCCATCTAAGCTGCCCTTTCCCATCCAGTGTCAGCCCTGATGTGGGTTGGGACTGCAGGAGGAAGGCGTGTTGTGATTCAGCAGGGCTCATTTTTACAACCAGCTTTCCATCTTCCAGAACAAGGTGAATTTCCTGTATGAAAATGTTTTCAGTTGAATATATCATAAAAAGTAAAAATAGATATTTCAAGATGTAAATAGTAGCTCTTTTCCTCTAGGAAAAAAAAAAGAAAAAAGAAAAAAGACAATTACAGCCTTTGTGTGTTGTGTAGCTGTTTACTAACAGGTAACATAACTCTAGGGATCAAAAGTGGGGGAAATAAACTGGATTAAAGGAAATAAGGCTTTTTTTAAACTGAAAGTGTTCTCCATAAAACTACTATGCTGAGAGGATGACTAATGTAACCAGTGTGTGTTTTGAAGCGTGTCATTAACACTTTTTATGCTTTCTGAACACACAAAGAGAAACCCCAGGAGAGAATTAATTTACAAATCTGATTAAGCATAGTGCCTAAGTGGCAAAAAGCATCATACAATAAATAGTAGACTCCACAGGTAAGCAAAGCTTTATARAATGAAACAAACATACTCTACAAAGAGCCCAGATTTGTGAATTYTGGATAGTTTAATGTGTATTTGATTAGATGTCAAAGGTACAGACAATGAAAACAGAGGTCACACTGAGGTAATAGTACTGACCTCTTTTTCCTTAASCCATCATACTGCCTGTCTAGTGAAAAACATGTGTCTGAATTTGGGAAGCAAAGGCAAGGATGCAAACAGAAGAATGAGACCAAAGATAAAGATTTTCTACCTGCTGTCAAAAAAGATTAATAGATACTTTTTGTGTGGTTGTGTCAGCCTTTGCTCATGCACAGCTAKAGTGTGGTTTGTGTCAGTGTTTCAGAACTGAGCAGTACTATTGCTCAGCAATCAGAGGTTACCTCTCTTCAGGGATTTTCTGAGTTCACAGGAGTTGGGATGSTAATTCAAATACCTTGTAGCTGTAGATCAGGGGTGTCTGCAAACTCCAGACAGATGGTTATTAGATATTAAAGCTTTAAGTCTCATCAGTGCACCTCTGAATATTGCACCTATCTTTTTAAATAGAAGAAAATACTACTAGTGATCTTCTCACCCCCTGGGCAACTGCTAATATACTTTATTATTTTTAAAGAACCCTCAATATTTCATTCAAAGACAGAGAGGTGACAGAGTGACTTRGTGTAAGTTAGACTTTCCCACATGAGGGAGTGAGTGGTGAAATGCCAATAGTGCTGTGCAGTGCTGGATACAGGTCCTACCTTCCACCATCCTTAGCACATCTGAAAGGTTGAAAAAAGTAAAAATCCATCCCTGTGTTACCCTGGTCCCAGTGAACAGGAGGACTATTTTGTGGTGAAAGCCCTGAACTAGATGTGAGATATCCAAGTTATTATCTCATTCCTCTAGTAATGAGATCCAGGGATTTTTCTGWGTTTCTAATTCCCTCTGCATAGGGAATGTTTATTCCTAACAACTTTCTCGTACCTTTATGTGGTTTTGCTGCGTTGACTGTAGGGTCTTCACACTAAGCAAAGCTCTCTTGCTSTGTGTAGATCATTTAGAGCAGTCTCCTGTAGATACAAAGTGACCAGCAACAATGAAGAAGAGGTGAAGAGCTGCCCGTGTTCTGAGAAGGTAGAAAAAGGAGAATCCATTAAGTAATACCCTGAAACTTCTTTTCTGTGGGCTGATTAAACACACATTCAGTTACACAATGCAGACACTGTCAGAGAAGCAGGAAGTCATGTCCCTGGTGTTGAGCCTGTGCTGTAACTGCAGGGAGCCCAACACCTTGGAGGGGGCTCAGGCAGAGAATCTGTGTCACACCAAAGGAGAGGAATGGAAGCAGCGGGAAACCATCGGCAACAAAGGAAGGAGAACAAAAACAGGACAGAAGGGATCAGAGACACAGAGCCAAGAACAAGGTAAAAAAATAGACCTGTGGAAAGCTGGAAGGAAAACAAATAAACCAAGTAAGTTAAATTCTCCATCCTGCCCCACATTTTCTTCCATCTCACTAGCACCTTGTTACTGAAATTTTCTCTCAATGCTAAAATCAACACAAAGAACACGGCACTCTACATGACACTGGAAGGGTAAACACCTGTCTGAGATTAAATCACAGAATCATAGAATACCCTGAGTTGAGAGGGGCCCACAAGGATCATCAAAGTCCGACTCCTGAGCTGCACAGGACACTCCAAGAACCACACCATRGGCCTGAGAGAGTCGTCCAAATGCTTGTTGAGCTCTGTCAGGCTTGGTGCTCTGACCATTTCTGTAGGGAGCCTGTTCAGWGCCCAGCCACTCTCTGGGTAAAGAACCTTTCCCTAATATCCAACCTAAACCTCCCCTGACAAAACTTCAGGCCATTCTCTCAGGTCCTGTCACTGCCAACACAGAGCAGAGATCAGTGTCTGCCCCTCCTCTTCCCCTCAGGAGGAATTTGTTACTGCAATGAAGTCTCCCCTCTGTCTTCTCCAGGCTGAACAGACCAAGTGCCCTCAGCCTCTCCTCATACCATTTCCCCTCGAGGCCCTTCCCCATCTTTGTTGCCCTCCTTTGGATGCTCTGTAGCAGCTTTATATCCTGCTTATATTGTGGCACCCAAAGCTGCCCCCAGCACTCGAGGTGAGGCCCCCCTAGAGCAGAACAGAGCAGGACAATCCCTCCCTTGCCCAGCTGRCCATGCTGGGCCTGATGTCCCCAGGACAGGGGTGTCTCTCCTGGCTGCCAGGGCACTGCTGGCTCATCTGAATGCTTGCATTTTGCACATATCATATTTTACAGACACAGTGCTGTATGGGTCCTGTAAGGCTGGGTCATAGCCACTCCATGCTACAGCATCTTAGATTCTGGTCCACAAACACACAGTGCAGTTTAAGTGGTGCTTTTTTTGGCATGCAAGGTTGCTTTCAGCAAGTTGTACCCTTTGTGGAGGCCRTTTCTTTTTCCCTCCATGATGTCAAAGAAGTTTTTTGGGATTGTTGAGCAAAGATCTTCCCTTTGCAGAGATTCAGTGCCTCATGGAATGCCTCAAACCCAACACTCAGTTTGAAGATTTAGCTGGGAAATATTACAGGGAAGCWGCACACAGGATCAGTTGGCCAGACCTATGCAGCCTTCCACCTGTGGTTCCTAAAGAAAGTGATCACCAGATCAGTCCTATCCACAAAGCTGAGTTGGAGTCTGACAACATTTAGATACTTATTAGCATGATTGATTTCCCATTATCTAATTAATTGCAGATTTCACATTTTCACATTTCCTGCTTTGCCATGTGTCAAATAGAGCAAATGGCCCATCACCACAAAGTGATGGCACTGAATTTGTCTTTGTCCTGCACCTGGCATTTTTCCCCAAATTGTGGCAGAACTCCAACCAGGCACTGGCAAGAGTAGCTCAGGAAGTCTGGGTGCTCCATCCCCTGCCTGGGGCTGGAGCCAAATTGGAGGTGCCAAAGGCTTCCCAAGTATCCCAGCCCCATGCTCTGTCCTCACCAAGAGAACATTTTGCTGATATCCAACCTCCTTGTTGCAGTTTAAAGGCATTGCTTCTTCCTCTCTTGGATGGTGAAAGCCAATGATTTCCTGCTTGAAGTCGCTTTTTTTTTTTGTTGCATAAGGAAGGGAGCTTGTTACAGTCATTCCACTTGACTTTTCACTCAGTTTCTGTACTCATACCAAGAAAAGAGTGGGAAATTGTCCTTGTTTTAGGTGGAATAGGAGACTTTAAGACAGTCCAGTCAAGCCCATGATTTTTTGTTCTAAACCATATGGTATAGATACAGTTCCTACAGAGTGCTCATCTAACATTGTTTCATTTCTCCATAGGAGTAATTAGCTGGCAATGAGAAAAATAATTTGATTAGACCCACAAGTGATTAGAGGCTAGTGCATAGCSTATTGAAATAAAGGAGAAGATACAAATTGATTTCAACATGTTTTGGGTCAGCCCCAAACTTCCAAAGCAAATAGAGAGATAAGACAGCATCTGCTGAGTATTCACCTGCCAAGWCTTTGTGCTGATCTCTAATTTTAGGTCCTGCAGGCAAGTGTCCAGATTATTTACCACCTGGGCTGTTTTGATCTTCTCTCAGATGTGTGTATTGATGGACGAGCTCTCTTATCTCCACTACAGCAATACTGGCCCAACTATACCAGCAGCATGAGGCCCAGGATCAATACTGATTCCTCCCTCAATCAGCTGAACAGCATTTTATTTACCTAATTATTAATATCTATTAAATGCCTGAACTGGAAAATCTTGACTAAGCAGTCTAAAATGAGTGAGTAGGACGCGCTGTAGAAATGCAGGGTATTACCATTACTGTACAACATGGGATGTGCCTGCAATCTTCACATCACAGATTCACTTGGTTCCATCACAGCTGATACAAATGATAGGATCCTATGGCTGGCAGCAGATTTGCATCAGCCACATTAGGTATTTTTTTTTTTCCCTACTGGGAACAGAACTCAACAATTTCCATATATAATTACTGCAGCCCTATTAATATGTTACAGATATCTGTCCTCTGATAAAACCTGTTCTCCCATATAGGTATGCATGCACTTGGTTCCTGGAGAATGGCTTTAAGGAAAGACATCTCAGGTAGAGCTCTAATTGCCTTCTCATTTCATTAACTGATTCACACAGATTGAAACTCAGTAGATTTTGCATGTCCAAGCTTCCAGGTGAGAAATCTCCATGCTTAAATTTGTAAATATAACTTTTTCTTTCTTGGTTCCTCCTCTGTAACAGATGTATTATAAATTAATAGTGCTAACTACTTTGTTGGTCTCCATAGGATGCATAAACTCATTCTTCCATATCCGCATGGATTTTCACACCAAAAACCAATACAAATTCACTGGGGCTTCTTCCTATAACTCAGAAGTCACGACTGACAGATACACAGGACACAGGTACCTTGGGTAAGAAAATGCTATTTTTTTTACATTCAGAGGATATATGTAATTGACACTGTGTTACCACTGCCTGATTTTATTCATAAAGCTCACAGCTTCCTCCCTCCTTTAGTGAACATTGTGCATGCTAAAGGCAGGCTGGTTTCAGCTCTGTTTGGTAGCACAAATGCACACCCCTGCTCTGTTTCTCTGTCTGTCCTGGACTGCAGCAGGGTGCTAAGCATCAAGGCAGCTTAGAAGATGATCACAGTGAGGTAGAATATTCTTTTACTTCTATATTATGTGYTTGTGTCAAAGTTACCCAGCAAGAAGGCCTGATTTTATCAGCTAAAGGAGAAATGTTTAATTTGCCAGCCCATTAAAGCAGTGACCTCAGGCAGATGCCCATGCTCCCCAAAAGCACTCAAACAAAGTGGGTCTGAGCCATGATTTCTTCAAAGCCTCTTTGCACTGCACCAGCCTCTATATTTTGTGGAAGCTTAATGCAATACAAGTGTACACAAGGCCCCTTGTGGAAGATTAATGCAATACAAAGCCTTTTTCCTACACCAAGGGAATGTAATAAGGCCATGACATCTCCGAGATTCAGATCTGAAATAACATAACAAATCCTTACTCTGCAGTATATCACAATGCCATAAAGGCCAGACAGGGCACTGGGATGTCCAGCCATCCTCCCAACCCTTGCCCTGCCTCTGCTGAGTGGTACTGGCCAGTTGTTTTGCCCCATTTCATTTCTTTTTTGTCTTTTAAAATGAAAGCAGCAATACCACTGCCTCCTGTAAAGCACTTTCAGTGCGGCAGTGTCAGAGGGAATTTTTGGGATGACGCTGTTTAAAATTGCCAGAGCAGGATGATGGAGTAAAGCAGTGTCTCTCAAGCTTTTCCATCTATGCTTCACTTCAATCAGTTAAGAATAATTTCATGCCTGCTCACAGGAATGGCTGCAGGGCCTGGCGTCAGGGCACGGCGCGTCTCGCTGCTCGGGGAGCGCTGGCAGAGAGGGGCACACAAGCTCCCTGCAGCCAAACTCTCAAGGACACCAAGATACAAATGTTGTCTTTCATAATAACAGCAATTAACATGAAAAGAACGTTACAAGGGACTGGCATTCAGTTTGAAGTACTTTTGCTTTTTAGATTTGCCTTTCAAGCATGCGTGTACCACAGCAGTACATAAGCCTGYGCTAAATCCCAAGCAAAATCAGGAAAAATTCAACTGTTTTGGGAAAGCTGGTGATTCAAACACTGCAGCAAACAACTGGTCAAGGCCAGGCAGTAAGCTGGACTAGTAAGCTTCACATAGAGAGCTCATCAAATGCATGGAAGCCACTCAGATCCCCAGGAATCCACAGTATGTGTACTATTTGTTGTTGTGATCCTTGGACCAAGCTCTTCTCCAAGCCAACGCCTGGGTGCAGCTGAAGGGGTATGACAGGTTGAGGACCAACCCAGAAAGCTCATGGGGTGAGGCTCACAGACATGACTCTTCCACAGGTCACAGCCCCTCAACACTGCAGCAGCAACTCACTAACCCCGACACCCCACATATCTTCATGTCATGTAACCTCAGCTTCAAGGTGTGAAAGCAGCTCTCTGATGGGCTGCTCCCATCTTCAGCCACTTTGAACTTAGAGAAACCACCCCAAACTAAAAGTAAACCACACATAAAAGAAATTGATGACTAAAAGCCACATGTGCAGCAGTAGCAGTCTAGATCCAGGGCCAAGAGGATGCAGTGACACCTGCCATTTGAGATCAGGGGTGGAGAACTGCTTTACTTGGCAGAGTAAATAGAATGAGCRTCTCAAACTGGGCTTGGGCACTGACAAAATTGTTACTTTTGAAACTTCCTCCAAAAGTTCCACCTTCAACATTCAGGTGTTTTGGTTTCTGTATCTAGGAAACAAGAGTTCATTATCTGAATCACAGGTAAGATGAGGAATAAATGGAATTTGAGATACTGAGTCAGGGAGATGAAACTTGTCAGTGCCAGCCCTGAGTGCAGATCCCATCCTATGTGGGCAGACGAGTTAGTCTTTGCTAATTACTAAAACCTTGCAACAGAAAACAGAAGAATGGAGTCCAAGGCACAGTGAAGGGCTTATCTCTGTACACAGGGATATGATGTAGTATGGAATTTTAAAAGATAAAAGAAAGAAACATGCAGCAGATACAATGAGCCAAATCTGAAAAGCAGGGTAGGTCTAATTATTTCTTTAAGGTCATACGTGGGAAATAGCGAATGAAGTTTCTTGAATTATTGATCATCACCTTCAGATCTCTGCCCTCACCACAGCTTAGGGCAGTCAACAGCTCTGATGTCACTGATCTTACATGCCAAGTCATGCCACAGGACAGATTTTGGAAAAGAAAGACATTGTGACATTTGAAGTTGTAAATATTACAATTCCAATCAGCAAGTGCAGGCGGCAAAGAAACTGCAAAACAGCTCAGCTTTTAGGGTGTGGCTGCTGATGGCTCTCCCTTCTGCTTCTAAATACAAAGTTTTTCAAACTTCACCATGAAGTGACAGCTACCCCTTATCACTGAAGGCCAGCTGTTTCTTTTGCACTCAGCTGTTCCTGCTGCTGATGGTAGAAATGGAAGAAGCTATTTAGAGACCCAAATCTGCAAAGCCTTCCAGCACACATCTATCTTGGAGCCTGTTCTTCAGTTCTTAAAGTAATTTGATTGATCTTCTTTCACACCCATTTTACACCTCTGCACCCATGCTGACACCACCACAACTAGTCCTGGTTCYCTGGCACAAATAAAACCAGATCCAGAACGATTCCTTCTAGGTATTTTAAAAGCTTTTGTGGTGCTTCCTGAGAAGGGCTCAGTTCAATTTACCCCTAGGAAAAATAATCTTGATAAAACTTCTCAGCACTAACAWGCTGTTGCTGTGCTGCTTCTTCAATGCAACTGTGGGAAAATGTGTGTCAGTGGTTGCCAGGCATGAGCCAGCCCTGTCTTYCCCAAATGTGTGTGGATTTACCCTGGATTTCAGAGCAGGGATTCCGTGAGTGTGTGGGGTTACATTATTAAGCTGTTCYAGCAGACTAATGCAGTCTATGACTCCTGAGGCTGAGAGCCACCATGATCAGAGACCAGGTGCCTTTTGTGATGGCACTGGCCCCTATTTTGTACATCTTCTCCTGCACATAGTCCAGCTGGCTTCAGTGGTTCCTCACTTACCAAAGCAGCCCTTCCATGCAGGGAAGTGYGGAGGCACAAGGTCCTGGAAAGTGCCAACATCAAGGTGAAATTGTGCTCCATCTCCTTAAAACACCTGTCTTCCAAATACTTCTGTCCACGTGTGAAAGCAGAGAGAGCAATGGTTTTTACCTCGGGGTGCTGACTTTGGGTACTGGGGAGTGCAGGGGAGGCTGAGGGTGGCCCCAGCTCAGCAGCTGGATCAGCCCAAGCTCCAAGGCTGGTGTCTGGAGTGTCTGGCGAGGGCAGTGCTCGGCAGGGGGCTCAGCTCTGGCTGTGTACCCTCCTGAAGCACAGATTTGTGCAGTGTTTGTTATGCCCCTGTGTTTCCAGAGTTTTTTTCCAGGTAAAATTGTGTGCTTACAGTGTGGTGGGACAGAGCTTTTGGCATTCAGATCCTCAGTAAATCCATACTTGAATTCTGGGCTTTCACACAAGCACCTGCTTACCTAGCACATTCATCTGCCTTTCTGGATGTATGACTGATTCCACAGCATGTGTGCAAAGCAGCTCAAGATCATTTCAACCTGTACACTAACATACAAACACAGGTGTTCTGGAGATCTGGGGTACTGCTGTGGGTGCAGTAGAGAACAAGGATGCTTTCTCTGTGCATCTTTGTATCTTACTCATTAAGTGCCCTACGCATGTGTCAGGCAAAGGGAACTTTCCTTCCTGTGTGGACAAAGCAGACCTGTGCATATATGGTTTCATGCTGTTTCGTAACAGAAGGCAATGTCAAATTGTGTCTAAACCTGCTTCCAGTTAACAGCAAAACTGCCACAAGGTTCAATGGCTTTACAGTAAAAACTGTACTGTCTCACCCACATGCAGCAGGATTTCAACAGTTCAAGAAGCAAGTGGAAAACGTTACAGCAATTTCTTTTTACCTTTGCAATCTATGCACAAAATTCCCTTACGCCTTGTAATTCACAGTCCCTCAGACTTTTCATAAACAAATACAAAATTCTCTTAAACTACAATCACAATGCTGCTTTATCACTGCCTTGTATTTTCTCTTATCCCTGGTGCCTGGACCAAATGGCAGTAAAATGTGGTCTGTGTTTCAGCAATGTTCAAGAGCCACATTACACTTGTGCATCTGGGGCAACAAGATACAGACTAATACAAGATCAGGTGTAATGTATATGTGGCTTTACCACAATTCTGTAGAAACAGTAAACTATAGTCCTTGTTTTAATCTGAATTGCTATTATCCTCTTAAAAGGGAACTCTGGCTGACATATTTTGCCGAGGAATAAACACACAGGACAACACTCTGCATCCATCCTATATGCTGGGTAGCTCTTACATAAACAGCTCAATGAAAACCAATGGGGTTTTGTGTGCCCAAGTGCAATCCTGCAGGAGGACTGATTACAGGCTCCAGCACTTTCGGCCTGAAGATGTACCAGTGCGTGATCACAGCACAGTTTAAAATATGTCTATTTTAAAACTACACTCGCTCGTGTTAAAACCAACCAGTTTTAGGCAACAGCTGTGCAGCAGCCATCCGAGATAAGGATGCAGAGTTGGGATGGTGCGGGCAGGAAAGGTGCTGAGCTCTTCCTGCTCAGCCCGAGCCGGCAGCCAGGCTATTCTGGTACTCGGCTTCTGTGCATCCAGATGACGAAAGGCAGCTGAATGTGCTGGCAAGGGCTGGAGGGCTGGCAGGAGCTCTGGCTGCGTTTCTGAGAGCTTCCCACTGTTCCTCTTTTTCAGCAGGTTCGGCCATTGTGCAGAGTTTAGTGATTCTCCTACGATCCTGCGCGTGTTTTTACAGCGCTGCCGTTTTCCTCTCCCGCCTGAGCAGCGCAAGGGGTTACGGATGCGCGTGCCAGGCACATTTGCACAGCCCCTCCGGCGTCCCGTTAGTATGGTCTCCTTCGTTCCCGTTCATTTCCTGCCACCCTGTTCCTGGCGGGCCGCTCCGCCGCCTCACCGTCCCCTTCTCCCTTTTTCCCGTTTTCCCTCACGCTCGCCCCGTGCCCGCCCGGCGCGTCCCGCCCGGCGCGTGTGAGGGGGCGGGGCACCCAGCAGCCCCGCCCTCCGCCTACCTCTTCCTCACGGCAACGTCACGCCCCCTCCCGCCCATTGGCTGCCCGCGCTTCTTTCCCCGCCTCCCGCCGCGCGGCACGCGCCTCCCGCCCCATTGGCCCCCTTCTCCGCCCTCATTTGCATGACGCCCCGCGCACCAATGAGCAGCTTCGGCCTTCTTAACATGCAAGGAAACAGCCAATGAGCGGGCGAGGGGGCCGGGCCACCACGTGCTGTTGCTAAGCTTCGGCTTCTAAATTGTTACTACAGGGGCAGCCAATGAGCGCGGTCGGCGGGGATCTGTCAACATCCCCTGCCCCGACGGGGGGGGRGCTCTGGCCGCCGATTGGCCCGGTCGCCTCCTTACGTCCCGCCCCGCTCTCGTTCTCCGCTCGCCATTGGCTGTGCGGGCTGCCCATCCTCTGTGTGTCAAATGTAGGTTGAGCGAGGTGCTTAAAACCGGGGGCTCGGGAGTCCCCGCGCGTGAACTCGGCGCGGGGGGCTCGGGACGGGCAGCCATGGAATTGAACTCCCTGTTAATCCTTCTGGAAGCGGCCGAGTACTTGGAGCGAAGAGACCGAGGTACAGGGCGCAGGCGGGCAGTCGGTCAGGCACCCGCAGGCGCTCCCAGCCGCTCTCGGCCTTTGTTGTGCGGCGGCCGGGCCGGGGCAGCGGCCCCGAGCCCGCACCTGCCCCGGGGGGGACCCGGGCTGCGCCAGCGGCACCGCGCTGGGGGAGCATCGCTGCTCGGATCTTGGCTTTTTTWAATATAAAACCCCCCAAGCAAAGCAAAAGGGGGTTGTTTGTGCCGCCCTGGATGGGGACGGTGCGTGTGGCAGCGCTCAGGATCCCTCTCGCCGCTCCGTGTGTGGCAGTCGGTGATTGTATGGCAGCTCCCCTCCCCCAGCGCAGCGTGACAAGGGTTTGCATGATCCGCCTCGTTTTTAATGTGCACTCCAATAATCCTCCTAATTTCGACACTTCGGTGTTGKTTTTTTTWTCCTTTGGTTTACCGAGTTATGGTTTTTTTTTGTCTCTCTTCTYTAAGAGATGCCAGAATAAAATCCAAACAAATCAACCGGAAAAAATTCTGTTCTTTACCCTAGCGTTCCTGCAAAGGAGGAAAAAATTGCATGGAAAAAATATATTGCCACTAATGCTGACTTTGTCCCTAGAAGCAGAACATGGCTATGCATCAGTGTTACCCTTCGATAGTGACTATTCCAGAAAGAAAACAAAGGCAGGCACCATGGCCAGAAAATCCCAGAATAACAGGTAACAGACGCACCGCTTTTTCAGAATGAATCGTCAGCTTTTCCAATGTGTCTAGCTTATGTGCAGTGCATACATTTATGAAAAATAATAACTAATCCAGTGTCTCAGTTTTCCCCATCCCGGTAGTCGCCATTTTTCCCCTGGATGGGCTTGGCTCTGTTTTGATCTCTCATATAAACACTGCCACGCGTACACCATCTCCTTAGTACTCACTGCACTTCAGACCCATCCGCCCTCATCGCTCCTTCTGCTCCGCGCTCGCCGACAGCGGCTTTTGCTGCAGACCTAAGCACCATAATCGCCACCCAGATTTCTCTTTGCATGGCACCTAATTTCCCCCCCCGGCATTCATTTATAAACCGCAGGCAGCGAGCCGGCCGCCTCCCCCATGGCAGCCCGAGCAGATGCAGCCTCCGGTTGCGGCGGCGCTGGGCTCCGGGCCGGGAGCGTGTGCGGGGCGGCGGGGGGGACACTCCGCCCGCCCTCCGGCCCCTCCGGGAGGCGCGGGCTGGGAAGGTGCCGGAGCGAGCTTGACCTGCCCGCGGGCCKTGCCGCAGCGCCGGCTCGCCAGCCCTTCCGCCCGGCCGCCGCGCGCAGACGGGCCGGGGTGCGCGGCTGGGCGGTTGTTTGTCCGGCTGTCGCCGCGGTTCTGGTGCTGCCCCGCAGCCGCTACCTGCGCTGCGATGGCACGAGCCRAGCGCGGCTGCGCGCAGGCTCCGCAGCTTTGTTTGCTGCTCGGGCTGTGTACGTGCGGCAGGCTGGCTGTCTTACGGGGACGCTGCCGGCCCCTGCCCAGGAGCGAGCCCGGCTCTGGGCTCTGCCCGCTCTGCTCTGCTCTACTCCTCCAGGGCTGCTCCGGAGAGGGCCGAGGACCGTGCCCTGCTGGGCCTGCTTCGTCCCGGGGCAGCGATGCTCTGCTCTGCATGGTCACGCTGGATGGTGGCTCCTGTAGAATAGCCTAAAATGAACTTGCTTTGCACGTGACTTGTTTTCCGAAGGAGCAGTGAGTCTCGGCGGGCCCGCTCGCGCTGCTCCGGCGGGCATCCTGCGGCCGGCTCGGATGGTGCTGGGGAGGTGCCCGGCAGGCGGCCAGGAGCTGCTCCTGGGGCACCGGAGGTGCAAACCGAAATCAAAAGCGGACGAACTCCCTCCTTGAGCAAAAACACGAGCTRCTGAGCGCCCTGGTGGTGCCTGCTGCGGCCGAGCAGCGTGTCTCCARGATTACTGAGGGGGAGCAAATTGTGCCCCCGTGCCCGTGCTCCGAGCAAGGCAACCATTTTGGGGGCTGTTAATTGCAGTACTCCTACTTTGGTTTTAGTTTTAGTTGAATTCTTTGTCTCATCATGGAGCATGAGAAGACAGTCAGTTGATTTTAAAAGAGAAAGTCATCAGGAATGGGAGGAGTGTCTTGTGTCCTGAGACACTTTGCTCCCTAAGATTTTTAATAAATTTCATATAAAGTATGCTCACTGCCTTTAAAAAAATTCAAGACACATTTCATAAGTTTTCCAGCTGTAAATTGCTCCTTGAGTCGTACAGATTTCTTGTGTGTCTCTTGCATTCAAGAAGTCTGTGTTACTTACAGAGCTATTATTCCATCGTTTCCGTTCTTAGGGCTCTTGTCATCYGCTGCAAAATAGTTATTTGTCTGAATTGTAAGCTGCTTTCAGGAGTTTTYAGGAGAGGATTTGTAATCTATCAAGTACAGCAGAATTAAAAGATTTCTGGTTACAAATTTGCTAGTGTTATTGAAGTTGAGGCACRCACATCCACTTGCAGGTACCTTGCTGCTTTTTTTCCTGCCTGCAGATTTGTATTTATTTACCTGTTTAGCATGTTGTTCTGATTCTCACTCCGTAGCAGTGGCARCCTTCAAAAATGCCATCCTGCAATGTGTACATTTACTCACACTTTGTTTTCTTCTAGCTGCAGTGATGAGATGAGGGATGGGTCATGTGTGTGACAGGACAGTGCTTGTCAGGGAATGGTTTCCAGTGCAGACGCTGCTGGGGCAGTGGTTGGTTTGGTTCAGCAGGGGTACCAGGCTTGCTGGCCGGTGTGGGAAACAGAGGGACATGGCTTTAATGCACCTCCCTGCTCCTTCAGGGACAGAGGGGCAGCAGCAGCAGCGCCCTGTGGGTGCCTCTGCATTGTCCTTATGGGTTTTGTACCCGTGTTCAGCAATTGCTGCTCACGTTTGCCTGCACACTTAGATTTGCAGGGGAGAAATTACCCCTGCATTTAAATATGCAGGGCAAAATATATGATGTACACCAGCATCACTGTTTTATTATTATTTGGCGCTCAGAGGCTATAGGGTTTGAGCCCCAGACTAGAGTGGATTTTTGGAAACACAGTTAATTCTTCCTAAGCAACTCAAAGATTAACAGAGGGAGACGACTGGCCAAAGTTCAGAGGATCTGGAGTGGTTGTGGGTGATGTGAATCCCCGAGCAATGTTTGTCCATGTTGTTCCACTTTAACCATTTTCCAGACTCATTGGGTTTGGAGCATTAGGTGCAGGGAGGCATCTGATTGCATACAGGGGATTGCATACGTGTCTGAAATTCATRCCTTATTATTTCATTGTTTTTCTGGATTAAAAATACATACTTAAGGTTGGAGGAGTAGGAAAGGAGCAGCTAACTGCACATTACAGATCTGCAGGGGCATTGTTGTTTCCATTATCTATTTTTGTATCCTGCTGCTTGCAGCATCTGATCAGATTAAAATGTGAGAGATGTATATATGCACATACAATGGTTTTTTTCATGCCTTATGAGGTATACATATAGAAAAGCATGAAAAACATCTCCTTATTCTTGGAAAATAAGAAAAGAGGGGAGGAGGAGAAAAACTGTCAGATGTGAGGAAGCCTGGCGTGCTGTACTCGTCTTTGTTCTGTGTTTCCCCCCTGTGTGCCTGCCTGTGGGGGGAAGAGCAGAGCCCATGTGGCACAGGTGTGCTGGCCAGGCACGGCGGGCTGGGCGACGGGCAGGGATGGATTCCAGCTGCCCTGGGCTTCAGCAAGGGCACTGAGGGACCTCTCCTTGCCCTGCCGAGGTGCTGGTCATGTTCATGTAAGAAACTGTAGGGTGAGACCTCCATCCCTTGTGGGTGGCTGGTGATGCCCAGACCTGCAGGAGAAGGGGCAGGAGGCTGCCAGCCCTTYGGACAGGATGTCAGGTCTGGGCTAAAAGCTTGCTGGCCTCTTGACTGCAATTGAGTGAGAAATGATTTTGGCAGGTTTCGATTCGTGCAGGGAAAAATACCAGCAGAATTACATTTCATTAACCAAAATCTATAAGCTTTCTTTCTACTGTAGGAATTCAACAGTTTTGCTTTGTCCACTGTTAGCTTTGAATCAAAATTGAAAGTGGTTTTTAGCAGTTGTTTTAGCAGTTTTGTTGATAAACAATATCCTCGGTGTTATTGGTAGCAATCAGACACAGTTTTTAGCCATTTCTGTTTCACTTGCACATTCAAATATCTTGATCTTACATGTTTTCTTCTCAGCTTCCTGTGATGTGCCCTTTCCCATGTCACACAAACCAAACTGCTTTGTTTTCTTTCTGGTTTGCTGTTCGTACCATGTCCTCAGCTGAGATTCAGACTTGTTTCCCCCCAGTAATTTTGACCAAAATCCTCTGGCAAATGAAACTGGATTCTTGTTCTGCAAAGAGGACAGGAGATTAGAGAAAGCCACAATATTATCTTTTGCAGGGAGGTAAACCTAGGTCACATCTTGTTACAATAATACTTATCAGGTACTTGACTATAGTATAATAAATGTCTCTGCAGAGCAGTGGCTGTACGTAGTTCCTAAAGCAGTGCCATGCAGTCTAATGATTCTTGATAAGGTGTACTTAGAATTAAAAAAAGGCATAAAACAAAGAGCTGGATTTATTGCTGTTGTACCTTGGAAATGTTAATAGCAAATATTCAAAAGTCAAGCTTGGTTTTTGCTCTAAAGAAACAGATAGGTGACACGTGTGCGATGTGCCGAGGAGGAATGCGACACAAATCTGAAATTTGGTGACGTTTGCTCACAAGGCAAAGCACTCTTACAGAGGAACATGTAATCCTGCAGATATCTGGGCTTTCTTCTGCCCTGGCTGCAGTGGCACTCACCAGGTGTTGGGTACCCTGAGCTGTGTGTGGGTTTGAGGTGTGTGTCTGCCCATGCACCAGGGAGCTCAGGCAGCTGCTTCGCCTTGAAAGGGTCAGAAATAAGGTAAAATGAAAAGCAAAATCTTAGTGTTAGATGCCAGTCTACTGAGGTCACAGTTAAATTTACTTTCAGAGAAAGGAATTGAATGTCGGTGATGCAGTGTGTTTGGCCTGTTAATTTAGGAGCTGCTTTATTGAAGGAGAGCAAAATAAATTCCGGGTTATAAATATATCTTCTGTGTCTATTAATTAATTAATATTTTTGCTCATATGTTATATAAATAGACAAGTACTTCGTGCTGTGTTCTGGCAAAGGGTTATATGCAGAAAAAGATGAAAGCAGCATTTGGATTTTCAAATAAAAACAGAGCCTAATGTCCAAATTCCTCTGTTGATGTTGGCTCATGTTGAGGGTGAACCTGTGGCCCGCAGAGCGAGCCCCTTGCTCTCTGCAGATGTTTTTCTGTGCCCACACTAAGCAGCTTAGGGATCGGGGCCTGATTTTTGTTTTATTTTTCCTTAATTTTTTTTTTTTTTTTTTTTTTTTGTGAGAGGCCAAGAATAAACACTGCAAAGCAGACTGTGCAGACACAGCTGAATTTTCACCTGGATTTCTGAATTCAATAGATCTTTCTCCGTTTGCCTTCCTGAAGCTAGGACAGCAATTGGTATTGCCACATTTGGTTTCAGAATAATGCATTTTAGTCCCAATATAACAGACTTCACCAATGGACCTGTCCCCCCTGAGGAACTGCAGTAGGTCTGCAGTGTTTGGAAGCTGCACTGCTTGTGCAGTTGAGGAAAACAAATTGCCACCGTATTAGAAGCACATTCAGACCTGGCCACTGCAAACATGTGGCAGCACCAACTTGAATGTGATCCCAGAGCCAGAACTCTGCATCAAGGCTGTGCCAGTGTCCCTGGTTTTCAGATCCCAGCTGAATCTGCAAAACTGGTTAAATTTTGCTATGAGGAGAATGCAAAATTAATTTTTAGTGGATTAATTTGGTACAGGCTGTTTCTTTGACAGGGTGTAAGCAATGCATCCAGTTTGAAACAAATGGGAAAAAACCAACAACCCAGAAGCTATGAATAATAGGCAGAATGTGTGTTTATGTTCAGGTTTATCTGTGCTTTGTGGAGTGAACTGTAGTATTTTCAGGTGCATTCCACAGCAGGTTAGGTATGTGGACAGGGAATTTCCTGGAAGTGAATCTGGATTCTTGCAATGAAAAGCTGCACAGCAGTCACATTTACACACGTCTGCAGGTGTAAGCTTTGTGCTTTTACACACCTGCACTTCTGGAGTGGGAACTGGTTGCAGAYACTTAAGGTGTAGCACCTTGTAAAGCTTCCTGTTCTGTTTGTTCTTACTTTTTTGGCCTGGACAAAAGGTGAAGTGCTTGCAGTGTAGTTCACATGGCTGCATGACCTGAGGTGGAGTTGTGTCCTGCACATGGGCTGTGTCACAGCCTGGCAGTCTTGCCTGCACCAGAAAGCCCTGGCACTGGTAAGGTGCTGCCACTGTTGCAAGCACCTGGTTCAGTACCCTGCTTTGCTCCCTACAGCACTTTAAAGTGCGTTGGCAACTGGAAGTGTATTGGTGAGTCACAGTCTAGACCTGCTCCCATTAACACAGGGCAATAAACAGCATTGCCATACATCCCTGCTTTTGTCAGCTGCTGCCTTCCTGCTGAGCAGATGCCCTTCTGGTGGAGTGGATGGATGGATGGATGGATGGATGGATGGATGGATGGATGGATGAGTAGGGAAGCTGTCTGAGTACTGAAACAGGCCGTGCATCCCACATACAGTGAAATCTCAATCTAGCCTGCATGTGACCAGATCCTGCTGGCTCACCCATAAACTGGCAGCAGTGGAGGTGGAGGGGCCCTTGCCTTTTCTGTGTTAGTGTTGCCATCTCAGTTAGCACCTGTCCAAATTTCTTAGGTGTGTCTGCTGAATGTTGAATCAACCAAAAGCTGAAATCCAATACCTAGAATTCTCATTTGGGGAAAGGAAGGTGGTGGATGGGGATGGCTCTGAGGGTGTGCTGTGAGAAGTAGCACAGCATCTTGCACACCAGTGGCTGCATTTTCTTGGTTCCTCCTTGTTCTTTCAAATCTTCTTTTGACAATTTCTTCACAAATAAAATTTATAGTCCGTGAACTGCTTGGCATTTGCTAAAGGGATATTAGAGCTGTCGCAGATCAACAGTGTAGTCTAAGCACCAGTGTTCATTATCCCTTTCTTGTAAATCTATGATTTTGCAGATTTTTTTGTTGTTGCCTTTTTCTCTTTATTTTTATCTGAACCTTTTTACCTCTTTTTTTCTCACTGCTACCCCCAACTTCCCCAAGCTTTTTGTGGAGATCCAAACTCAGTGGAGTGAACCTAAGTTAAACACCAGAAGTCTTCCTTCTCTTGAAGCTGTTTTTGAAAGGCTCCACAGACCATTTGCCTGCAAACCACAGTCATAATATCTGTCTCTCTCTTATAAATACATATATACATATATCTTATTAGTTGTGACCTACATCTTATCTTTACTAAAGCAGTAGAAGACTCCATTTTGAAACAGGATGCTGGGTTATGTGGAGACCAGTTCTTATGTTTTTTCCCCTCACTTTAGGTTGCATAAAGAGCAGGAGATGGATATTCTTGCAATAAATTGTGCTGTAGACAGTGGAGGAAATAAAAAACAGTATTTCAAGAGAGGTTCATGTCTTCTGAAAACAAGCCCAACCAAAGAAATCCCTGTCATGCTTTGTAATAAGGTATTCAACTTTCTCTGTAGATGGAGCAATTCTCAAGTAGTTGGACTCTTGGGTTTGGTTCCTGCCTAGGGTCTGATAGTTGGGGCATTAGTTGGCCCCTGACACTCCCAAAATGTGTGGCTGGTGCCCACGTTTGCACACTGCAGGCGTCACTGGGGCCTTTTGTGTCCCCAAGAGCTCTGCCAAGAGGCACATGGTCACTGCTGCTGGCTTTGGCAGCTGGCACACTCCGGCTGTGTGCTCCCGAGCTGCCCTGGCAGGATGTACCTCAGGAGAACACCAGGGTYCCCTCCATGTGCCACAGGTGCCCTGTAGGTGTGATGTGTGCAGGACTGCCAGCTGCTCATGGCATCTCAGCCCAGCACAGTACTCTGTGCAGGCGGAATTCCTTGGCCAGTGGTTCCCGTGCTGTCCCCGTGTGTGCTCACCGGAGCTGCTGGGAGCTGGCAGCTCAGAATGGGCCAGTTGGAGTGACTGTGTTCACCTTTGTGTCTAATTGCCAGAAATGTCAAGGAGTTCATGTCATAGGGAGAGTCYAGGCCAGCCTGCATTTCCTCTCTGGTTCCAAAGTTCCCTGCAAACAGTGCCTTTGACAGGCCTGTTGAGGGTGTTYGGGGACAATGGTTCCCTACTGAGCTTCTGTTCTCCACGTGTTTTCACAAACACGGGTGGATTTAGCATGGTTTTGTCAATTTTTGTGAACATCGGTGTGGAGAAGTGGTTGTGGAGAAAGTCTGATCTCTGTGTGTAGAGAGTAGGAGTAGAATGTAAAAACAAAATCATCTTAAAATAGCCAAATCACCAAGCCCACCTTGCCCTATTAATGTATTTCACACTTGTAGTGTTGCTGCATTGATCAGCACTTAATGGCGTTGTAGAAATACACACATTACTTGATCATGGCTCACTTGGTGCAACAAAAATACATAAGGAATTCATTCACAGGCTTTTGAGAAAAGGATGACAGGTAATGGTTGACATAATTGATGTGTTGGTACCAACACTGAGATGCTTTCTGGTGAGAGTGGATTAGCATCAGTGCAGAACCTTGTATGCATTTCAGTTTTACCTGCAGAGGGGCAGTTCACTTGGTTCCTTGCAGGATCAGGAGCTGCACTGGCCTGAGATCAGCTGCTCGTGGATTTGTTCACTGGATGTTTCTTGTGTGAGCTTTGCTTTCYTTTTCCCTCTCTATGCCTGGAGTGATGTTCTGCCATCAGTCACACCCAGGCACAGCATCCAGCAGCTCGGGGTGTGCAGGGGGAGCAGGACAGCTCGGCACCGGGCAGCATTTGTGCAGGAGRGCTCCCAAATCCCCCTGGGATGGCTCTGCTCCCCAGAGGGATCTTTGTGCACTTGCCCTGCACAAAGGCACCTCACTCTGCACCCCGGGCCSGGCTGCAGGCTGGGGTTGCAGCAGGCTCCAGCAGAGCTGCTCTGACATATTCTGCCACCCTAAAAGCTGCCGCCGCCTCTGCATCTTTTGATCCTGACGTGCTGGGCATGTTTTCAGTGGGACAAAACTGAAAGTATGGAAAATTGCTGGTCCTGAGGCGGTGACAGTAACTTCATTTTAGGAATGTTTTTAATCTGAGCTGTGTAAATAAATAAAATGAATATTTTTAGCTGAATCAGTTTAAAAAAAATCCCCCAAGAATTTAGGACTGCCTCCTAATGGCAAAGAAACCGAGGCATCAGTTGGAGAAGAAAAAAAAAATCTTTAATCCAAGTAGATTGGAAAAGGATAACATGCTGCTGTGGTCAGTACAGGGACTATGATTTTTTTGGGTTTTATTTTCTCTTTGTAGACTGAGAAGAATTAAGAGGATTCCTCTTTTGTTGCCATTAAGATGTCAACAACAACAGCAGTGATTAGCTGCTGGTTTTTCTTTCTGCTTTTCCATGAGCTTGAAAGCTGGCTTTTTGGGTGCTTTTTGCTCTTGCCTGTTACCATTTAGATCTTTGAATACTTTCTGCCCCCTCATAATTTTTCTTCACTGATAAAAATCTCGTGGGCTGTTTTTATTACTAACCTGCTCAGTTTTTAATGTTCATTTCTGTCTTTGAATGTATAGAATACTAATAAATGCAAATATATTATAATTCCCCCCAAACCTACAGTTTACTCATGGAAATTAAGTTGATACCCTGAAGAATCTAAAAGTGAACCAATTTAAAAGAAAAGTTGTTTCATAATCCATGTTAAATACATATTTTAGAGAACTCTTTTGCAACTTACGCAGGTATTGGCTTTTAAATATTATAAATCTTGGTTTGTTTATCCTTTCTCTAATATTTCTTTTCTCTTTTTAATAGGTCATCACACAACGAACTAGAAAAACATAGGTAAGTCTTGAAAAAAAGCTAATTAAAAGATGTATGACTGACATTTGAATTACTGTGTTTTTTGATGAACATTTTGTTGAAATTGTTTTGATTCTGCAGTGAATAATTTATTAAGTTGGTTTTGGTTTTTTATCAACTAACATCTAATAATTATAGAATTATTTGGCTTTTTTTCCCCCCTGTTGTCTGGTCTGCTCTTTTTGAAACATCCCTAATAGTTAGCTTTGGACTGATTAATGCTGTAACTGGTTAACCAAATTGTTACTAACAAAGAATCTGATTGCAGCAACTGTTTGCTAGAGGTGTTAAATGCTGTAAGTACAAAGTATTTTTGTGATTAAGGTGAATGATTTTTGGGAACAATGTGTCACACAGGRTTATTTTATGTTTCTTTTAAAGTATGCCTAAAGTGCGGTTAATTTTCATCTTGCATGTCAGTACTTAGAGATCCGTTTTTCCCCTCCGTCTCTTTCCTTGCTGGTTCGTGTCCTGTCCGGAGAGCTGAGTGTGAGCTGGGGCAGGAGCGGGCCCCGCCTGAGGCGAGCCTGCTCCGGCCAAACCAGCGCCGGGAAAAGCCGGGCTTAGCCAGGACAGAGCTTAGAGCCCGCAGCCCGGCGTGGTGCGGAGCTCTGCTTGGCCCCGCTCCGGAGGCAGCGTTCGTCCAGCGGGTGTTGTACGGTGCCAGGGTGTGTGTGCAGCTGGGCCCTGGGCTGCGGGAGGGCTCCGGGAGCATCGCTCCGAGGGGCACAGAGAGACACACCGCGGCCGTGCTGGCCCTGCCTGTCTGAGGGGCACAGAGAGACACGGCGGCCGTGCTGGCTCTGCCTGTCCGAGGGGACACAGAGAGACACGGCGGCCGTGCTGGC
>JACDOX010000021.1:7392606-7586831 GCA_014549065.1 Cardinalis cardinalis
CACAGAGAGACACGGCGGCCGTGCTGGCCCTGCCTGTCTGAGGGGACACAGAGAGACACGGCGGCCGTGCTGGCCCTGCCTGTCTGAGGGGACACGGGGAGACACCGCGGCCGTGCTGGCCCTGCCTGTCCGAGGGGACACAGAGAGACACGGCGGCCGTGCTGGCTCTGCCTGTCCGAGGGGGCACAGAGAGACACGGCGGCCGTGCTGGCCCTGCCTGTCCGAGGGGGCACAGAGAGACACGGCGGCCGTGCTGACCCTGCCTGTCTGAGGGGACACGGGGAGACATCGCGGCCGTGCTGGCTCTGCCTGTCTGAGGGGACACAGAGAGACACCGGGGCCGTGCTGGCTCTGCCTGTCCGAGGGGGCACAGAGGGACACAGCAGCCGTGCTGGCCCTGCCTGTCCGAGGGACGCAGAGAGACACCGCGGCCGTGCTGGCCCTGCCTGTCCGAGGGGACACGGGGAGACACAGCGGCCGTGCTGGCTCTGCCTGTCCGAGGGGACACAGAGGGACACAGCAGCCGTGCTGGCTCTGACTGTCCGAGGGGACACAGAGGGACACAACAGCCGTGCTGGCTCTGCCTGTCTGAGGGGACACAGAGAGACACCGCGGCCGTGCTGGCCCTGCCTGTCCGAGGGACACAGAGAGACACCGGGGCCGTGCTGGCTCTGCCTTTCGCTCCTGCCGTGCCACCCTCACTGTGGGGCCGCTGCCTTTCACTCACCGTTCAGGCAGCAGGATAAACGCCCATTCAGGTGGTTTTTGTTCTTTTTTTGTGTAGCTTGTGGTCTTTCAGGTTTCACGCATCCAGAGAAAGGGATGGGAGTGTGTGTGTATATGATTTAAACCTGTTTGCATGCTCCTAAATAGGTGAAATGTGGTTGATGGCACAACAAGATTGAACTCGTGGGGTTTTTTGTGTGTTGTTCTGTGGCTGCAGTTATGTAGCAGCTAGACCATCACTTCCCTTGCATGCTTACATGCTTTCCTGTAGTTTAAATGTAATACGAGTAAACTGTAGCTGTGCCTAATAGCCACGTGGTCATCCTAGAGATGAGAGGAACTGGAGAAGGCTCAAGCTCACAAACACAGGCCTGGGCAGTAGAATGCAGTGCACTGGCTAAGGCAGTGACATCGACAGGGCAGAAGTTCTGCTGACAGTCTTCAGGAAAATAACTGCATGTAAAATTCTGTCCTTCAGTCACACTTCTTTAAACGAAAAAAAAAAATGCCCCCACTATGATTCTTTCTCATTCTGTTCCATTTCTTCTTCTTCTCCTGCTTCATCATTAAGAATTTACTTTCATCTGCATATTCCTTTTCTTTTTTCTTCAGTTATTTTCCTCTTCTTCCTTTTGCTCTGCCTTAACGTGTTTAAGCAGCACAGTAAATGAGGCACAGCAGCATTTGCAGCAGATGCAGGGCCAGAAGGAGAATCTATTAATTGTTCAATCGCTGATCTCACTTTCAGTTCTGTGTTGTATCTTTGTAGTAGATAGAC
Organism: Cardinalis cardinalis; assembly: GCA_014549065.1. Lineage (NCBI taxonomy): Eukaryota > Metazoa > Chordata > Aves > Passeriformes > Cardinalidae > Cardinalis > Cardinalis cardinalis. The sequence continues at coordinate 7,394,111 of JACDOX010000021.1, forward strand.
CATATAGTACTTGCCTCGCTACCTTTTCTTTCTTTGCCATCTCAAGGTCAAAATAGGTAAACTGCACAGTATGTCTTGTGATTATACAACTAATGTTTCTAACTGCTGCTGCTTGCTGTGCCTCCTGCAGTTAAACTATACTTGAAGCCAGATTTTTATTCTTCCTGGTGAGAACCTGCAAATTAGTGCAAGATCCTTGTATGTGCAAATGGGTGCTCACAAAAGCAGATGAGGTGTGTACAGTTCTAGCTGCCTGATGTATTAGTGTGAAGGACTCCTGCAATTTCTATTTTCTTCTTTTTAACAGCCCCCTCCTCCAGCACCGTGGGTGTATGAGCAGATAATACCAATCATAGTGTTTTTCACTGTGTTTAACTAAAATTACATTAAGATCTATGAAGTGTCTTGCACGCTTTAATGGAAGATTCACAGCCATGGTGTGTCCCTGTAGCAGAGCTTGCCTTCCCCCTCCAGTGCAGCCATGCCCTGCCAGCTGGGAAGCCCTGGATGTTGATTTTGGAGGTGTCTCCTTTCCAGGACCAGTGCCTTGACTCAGCACTGCCATGATGCTGCTCTGGCAAGGCACACTGGCTTATCTCACAGGAGCCTGTCGAGGAGGAGGAGAGGAATGGCTGCGTGTCCTCCCCCGTGCCCAGTCCCTCACGTGGTGTCTGAGGCTGCCCTGCRTGCTGGAGGGCAGGGAAATGGCTTCTTCATGTACACAGCCCTTGTGTCCTGTGCCAGCGTGGCCAGAGATGCTGGTGACTGGAAAGCCATGGCAGCCATTCACGTACATGCTGCTGTTTTGGGTTCTGCACTGCTGTTGCATATCAGAGGTTTTATCTCTGGTTTTGATGTCAGTGGGAATGGCAGTGGTTGACCTCTGTGTGTGCTGGCTTGGCCAGTTGGCAGTACCACTTAATTTTGGGTTTTGTACTGCTGGGTCTCTTTTCTGTGTGTTCTTGAGGGGGTGCTCAGAGGAAGACGAAAGCAGAAATGTAACTGCAAGAAAAAATTTCATTATATGATAGAATTCAGTTTACATTTATGGTAAAATGTTTCTCAGTGATTCGTACATGAAATTCCTTTTTCTCTGCTTTATGCCTCCCTAGAATACCCTGCTCAGAACTTTAGTGTGGGTTTGTTACAGGGAAACTCGGTAAGGACTCATCCCTCTAATGGCAGTCTTGTTTTGGTCCTGTGCATTTAAGGTGTGCATCTTGGAGCCATGAAACAGGAAAACCCCTGAATAAAAAGGAAGGCAAGAAATCTTCTATCCTAGGGACAGCTGAGGTCCTAGAAGATATTTTAATAATTACAGACTGGTTAGTCAGAGTGGCACTTGGATGTAACTACTTCCTAATGACAAACGTGTATATTCATGTAGGTATCTTTTGTTGTTTGCAGCCTGACCATTAGGTCTGTAGGCTTTCACAGAGCAATATAAATAGTAAGTAAATTAGTAATCATGACTTTTTGCAAGGAAATTTTTWAATCGACCTGACAGCTGTATAGAGGAATTCAGCTTTCATAGTRTAAAAAAACACCCAAGAATTCATGAGAGACTTAAGCTTCTTTAGAAGACATAGCATAATCTCATTTATTTGCATCAATTTTTGCTGGTTCTACATTAGAAGGTAAAAGCCAAGGTGTATGCCCCTGAAGACTGTGCTGAGATTCCACACTGCYCTGAAGGCAGGGAGAACCTGCCCTTGGCTGTTCACCTGTGGTCTTCTCCCCAGCTTGTGCAGGGCTGTGCAAGGAAGAGACACCTCCTGTCAAAGCATGTGGARCCCTGAGAGAGGATACTGGGATCAAATCCATCAGGACCTCTTTGGTKTCATTCAGTCCTGCATGGCCATGAGGAGCTCTGCTGCAGGAGGGGTTCAAGGTCTTGCCCTTTCCCTRGCAAAGTCTTTGGAAACAGCTCGTGACACTCGATGATTTTAAAAAACAGCTTTTAAGAATTAGCGAGGAAATGAATAGGTGTACATCAAAATCAGCAAGCCATGTGCTGCTGTCCCCAGACTGGCACCATRTGAACTGAAGAAGTGCTGTGTGACCCTGGTATGGCTGATCTAAGTCCCAGGTCCTCAGGCTTAGATTTGACAAAAGCTGGTGAGCTGAGCCAGATAGAGGTAAAAGCCAGGCATTACTGTTCAAGCTGAGACTGCTGTGGAGTTGGCCTGGCTCAACWGAGTGAGACAGCCCTGAACTTCCAGAAGTGCAAGAAGAGAATGGGGAAAACATGAGACACAGTGATTTGCAAAACCTTAAAGGTGGAAAAACCCCCAAATCTTTCTTTCTTCCCAAAGGAGCTTAATGTATGTGTTGTGTAGAGTGCTGACTGGGGTAGACTGAAAGTGTTCCCTTGTGCACAGAAGGTAATACTCATTCAAGATTTGTGCAGTCCTTAAAGCTAAAATCTTGCCAGAACRAAGTTTCTGTATTGCATCATCATGTGCATGAATGGGTATCTCTACAGAAACACAGGCTTTGATGAGCAATATGTATTTTGATGGGAGCATTATTATGTACAACATTAAAAAACAGAAAACAGAGCAGGTGCCTCTGAAGTTAAGTCCTGATAKGTGGTTTTCTCATGGAGGAATTGCACTTTCAAAAGCACAGTTACATTCATTGGTACATCAGTTTCACCCACCAGAGCTGCTTGGTGTTTGAAGTTTATATAAGTTGAGAGAATGCCTAGATGGATGTCCTGAAATCTTCTCTGTGGCTCTTCACGTTAGTRAACTGTAGGGTTAATGAAAAGCATGTAATTGCCAGTTGGTGATACACTTGGAAGTTTTGAAACAGAACTGAAAGGTCATTGAAATAATAGCATACCAAAACAATGCTTAATGTTTATTTTCATTATGGGCTGCCTTTTCAAAATCACAAATTACCATTGTGGTTAGCAGTGTTATGCAGCATAAAGCTGTAACTGCATTGATCCCTCRTGCTGAGTGGCTGTGGTGCCACCACTAACTGAGGAAACCCCTGAACTGGTGCTGGAGGTRAAGTCCTTCCAGGGAAGGATCACCCAGTGTCTCACTGCTGTGCTTCCATCAGGAATTTAACCCAGCCCTGGCTGCACACTGGTGCTCCTGGGTCCTGCTTCCTGCCAGCACAGCAGGAGGGGAGAAGCTTCCTCCTTTGGCCAGGTCACCTTCCTGAGCCAGCTCACTGTCACAGGCACACCCTGATGTGTCATGGGGAGAGAGTGGGATGGCTTCTTTGAGTGACAGTGTTAATTTACAGTACAGAGCAGTTACAGTTCACTTCTCTGTCAGTTTAATGTTTTTCCTAAGCATCCAGTTTTGGCTGCTGTTTCCTGGAAAGCGCTGTGCTGGATGGGTCTTACTGACCTGGGAAAGATCTCATTGATATAATGGGTCTATAAAAATTGCTGCCATTTCTAGGATCTGTCCAGATTGTACATAAACCATTCAGATAATGTGGCTGCTGTGTTAGTGGTGGGAACCACGTTGTCTTGCTAGCAGAATCTAACCTCTGTACTAGGTCTTTCTTCAGGTTTTCTTGTCAAGAAAAGAGGGTTTTTTTACACCTGGTTGGTGTSAAGTGGTTTAATCCCAGTGAATTGCAATAAACATACCTTTGCACTCCTTAAGCAAGGTAATGTCTTAGGAGTGTGATTTGRTTTTTGTGAGCTGAAAGCCACCCTGGTTTGGGCATCTGCTCCCTCTCCCCAGCTATGACTGYTTCTCTGAGGGTTCCAGCTGTAGTGAGCAGGTGACTGGCATTGCCTCACCCAGTGCAAGGCTGAATGTCAGCTTAAAGCTCCTCTTACCAGGTGTTAAAAATCTCTGTAATATTTTTTTTTTTGCAGAGCTTGTTTAGTAAAGTCTATAAAGAGCTGGACCTGCAGAACTGAGATTTATTCCTGTGCTTTTGCTGAAGCGACCCATGCTTCTGAGTCTGACAGATCTGTGGAATTAAAGAAATTAGAAGGTTTAAAGCTTTGTACTTAAATGCTGTTCTTTCCTGAATGTTGCCCCATCTCTGGGCAGTCAGCAAGTGTCTGGACCTGTGCCTTGTCCTGCWGTACCTGCTGCAGTAGCTGCTGTGGATACTTGTGCACTGAACTGTTGTCTTTTCAGTGCACCGAGCAGCTCACCTGATGATGCACTCCCAACAAATGTGTCTTCCTACCTACACTGCTGGTTTGGAAAGGAGGAGTGTATTAAGCAGACAAAGCTTGAAAATTAATCTGCTCAGGAAGTTATATTACAGTATCAGGGATGTACACATACTCATGCTTTGGACAAAGCTGCTATTTTGCAATGAAAGATGGGACTAAAATACAGTTTGGACTCAATTATTATGTCCTTTTTCCTGCTGAAGTCAGCTTTGGACTGTGGAGTGTGAGTGGAGTCCTGGGTTTGGGCTCCAGAAAGCTCTGTGCTTCCTGGCCAGCCAAGCAGCCAGCAGGGAGCAGATGGGTGAGAAACCAAGTGCATGCATTTTTTTCCACTTGAATTTGTTCATCCCTCTCTTCAAACATAAGTCCATTGTGTGTTAGCCTCTAATGGACTATGTAGAAGGTGGTTTATGTTTTCAGGATCTGCTAATTGACCTGGCTAGCTCTCATCCAGCATGGCAGAGAGCGTGTGCTGGACTTGTATAAAGTAGAGATGGATGGGGCAGAGTTTGTGGTACTTTCAGGACAGTTAGGTGCTGATTTCCTGCWTATAGGGCAAGAGAGGCCTGATGGTGACTGCTCTCCTGATTGGAGGAGAAAAGAAAGTTGAATTAGGTATTTTCGAAAAGAGGGTTTTTTTAAGCTTGCTTAGCTACATCTGGACAAGTGAGCTGGAATTTGATTTTTGTTTTTTTTTAAGGTATTTAGGCAGCTAATGGACTTTAAGAAGCTGGCCTCTGAAATGAGTCTTACATAATGCAATGGGAATCCTTGGCTGAATCCCAGCCAGTCAGGTCTGTGGAAGCCCACAGACCAATATACAGAAGTGGTACCTGCTGTGGTTTGAAGAAGCAGCAAATGTGCCTGAAAGTCAGCAGTGCAGCTCCAGCTCTTTGAGGCAAGGTTGGCTCTGCACTCAGGATTCACACCAGATCTGCAGGAGCCTGGCTTTCTTTCTCCCAAGTATGTCAYGAGCATTCACATGCCAGTGTCCCTGCTTGGAGCAGACAAAAAGGAATCAACCTCAGCTGGAGGAGGTGGCCRTGTTCTGTGAGTTGCTTGTCCTGTCCCTGCCTCCATGCTGTATTGGCATCTGTAGCTCTATTTTTAGCACTCCTTTCCCTGGAGTGACTACCTCACTTGGGTATTGGATATACCATGGCCTGGTCCCAAATTCAAAATGTCTCTTTCTGAATGGAACGGTGTGTACTTCCCTGCTGTAGCTCATGCTCCTTTTCCCTCGTGGTCTCTGTCAGCAGACACTTGTGCTTAGATTTACTGCATAGAATTCCTTTGCAGGTCAAGTAGTTTTTAATCTATGTTTTTTCCCCTTGGTACACTGGCAGACTGTGGGCCCAACTCTGCCTCATGCCCAGGGAATTTCAGTAGGAGCTGTGCCTGCCTGCAGGCTGAACCCTGCATCACATCCAGGCAGCTGCAGAGGATGCAGAAAAGGTTCCAGAAACTGTACTGAGCATGAGCATTTAGACAGCAGATTATAAATGTGAAAAAGCATAATGCTGTTCCTTCACAGAAGTTTAATTTGGGCCTTTTTTAGAMAAACAAAACCAAAAACAACTTCCCCCCCATCCCCTTCCTCGTCCATGGGATCCAATCAAAAACTTACTCCTCTTGTCCTAAAGAACTGTGCAATCCCCAAGAATGGATAAGATATTCCTTCTACTCACCCCTCCCTACATTTGGAAGGAGAGAGTTGTTTTGGGACTTTGATAGAGTGCTGTCTTTTGAGATGGAAATACATATGCTGAGCTATGTACACATCCTTCTAGGTTAGAGCAGAATGACAGAACTTGTCAAAGGATGTCAATTGGCTAATATTATTGTTTAATGCTAGTTTATGTTACACAAGCTTTTTTCTACACAAATTAGTGTGACTAATTTTGTAGCACATGGAGATTGGCACAGCTGACACAGCAGAGGTGTGGGCTTGGATGTATGTACATGAGGTCATGTTGCAATGCTTCTGACTTGGAAAACTAAATAACTCTGGTTGCAGGCTACATGCCCTACATGAAGAAAGCCTTTATTAGGTTCTACCTTATTGCAACAAAGCAGATTTGTGTAACAGTCAGACTGCATCTGAAGGTGGCAAAACGTCTGTAAAAGGCTGGAGTAGTAGTGGTGAGTCCTCTTCTCCCAGCTGCCTCCTTGGGATTGATGCCTAACAGATTTATCTGCTTTTCTTTCCTTGATGGTTCAGTTTGGGTAACTAAATGAAGATACAAGGTGCTAAATAAGGGGCCTGCCTGGCATGTAATTGCTGCCAGGACTCAGCAGCTCCTATTGAAGTTAGGAATACCAGCAGTGTTTGCAAATACCAGCTGCACAGACACTCTGTGTCTTACATAGCACATTAGCTGGTATTTACAAAACATAAAGGTAGCAAACCCTGTAATTCCCCAAGAAAGCTGACTTAATCCTGATTGGTAAGTGCTGTTGTGTTGACTGCTGCAATGAACAACATGGGTGGAGCAAATAATTTCTGCTAGGGAAATTTGGGAGCTTGTTGTGTGTGTTTGCTAGAAGCAGTTATTGGGTGTAGGTGCTAAGAGGTGTTTTAAATAGACTGTTGGGTGTCTTGGTTCCCACTGCCTGACTTTACATACTCACATGGCAAGTGAGTCCAAACTTCTGGTGCTTCCTTCCATTGCCAGATAACCTCAGGACACTGCACTTAAGAAATCTGAGCTGAATTTTGCAGGGAAGAAAGAAGGAGGGAGAGTTTTGAAAGATGTTCCATRCCTTACCATCCCCAGATGGATCATTTTCAGATTCTGCTCAACTGCACCTTATCTGGCTCAGAGACAACTAGTTTTGTACTGTTCAATGGAAAGGGAAATAGGTTGGAAATTAAATTATAAACAAGACAGTACTGCTGTTGTGGCAAGCTGTATCTAAACTTGAAGGCAGGACTGTCAGATATCTGCAAGTCTCCATTGTCCCTTGATGCCAGATTTTTTCGTTTTTTTGTTTTGGGGGGGGGTGGTGGCAGAAATAGGTGTTATTCAGCTTTTAATTCACCTGAAAGTAAAAGTACCCATTGCAGCCTTGGAAGTGACCATMTTTAATTACAGTCAGTGCATTTAATCCTTCCCCTAAATTTGTTTATACATACACCTCACTGTCTTCCATTCACCTCTAATTACAAGGTTTAAATGAGGGAGTTGGAGACRTACAGCAAGACATTTGGGGACATGTATTCTTAATTACTTCAGTGTGATTTCTTTTCTTCTCTTCCTTTGTTGTTCTCACTTGGGGTCTGAATCAGCCTTCAGCTGGCTGGAACAGGCACCCTGCTGTTGTCCCAGGGCACCTCAGCTGTCTCACTGGAACCCATCTCAAGTATCTGCACTTGTTGGTAAAAGCAACACCCACCACTTCCTTCCCCAGTAAAATCAATTCACTTGTGCATGCTCAAGCTGCCATCATTAGCTGCTCCCTCTAAGATGGCCACGAGGCTTTGGTAGGCGCATGTGCCGAGGAAGTAATAGCAGAAGCAAAAATGAAAGTAACACATAGCACTAAATATCTCTTTCTGATAGTTTCCTGATCAGAGCTTAAAACTTCCTACCACTGTGAAGGAGCAAGTAATTGTTTAGGTGCTGAACTGGAGATAGAGTTGSCTCAACTCTGATGAGGTTTTAAAACTATGGTGTAAATTGCTGTTGTTTCTTTTGGTGTCTTGTGCATGTGGAATGTGGAGTCTCTACAGCATTTGTCAGGCTMCTTAAACTGGATACTTGATATTGAGGTTCAATAGACAATAAAACCACAGTCACAGGTATCCAGTATTGCAAATATTAATGCTTCRCATTCATTTAAGTTGATGCAGGAAAAGGCTGCTTAATTCTGGTTGTCTGCTATCCCTGGGCCTTGTGCTCAGTGTGTGACAGCAATGCATGTTTTTAATTTAGCTAAAATAATTCAACTTGACTTGCCTCTCCTTTAATTTGGCATCATACGGTGGTATTAAAAAAAAAACCAAACTTGAACACATTTCTCCCCTCATTTGACACACGTGCAAAATAACTAGGTCTATAGGGAGGTTTAAAATTAGGCAGAAAAAGCTCACTAGCCCCAGTAGTGTGCTCACTTGGCTTAGTGCTGTGCTGCAGCTCAACTTATTTAAGCATTGTAGTCTCCCCCACACTTTTTTTTTTAAGATCCTTCCTGTTGGCAGCTGTCCTGAGACACGATGTTCTTGCTTAGCATTTTGATGTGGGGAAACAGTCTGATAATTAAAGCCGGTTTCAAGCCATGAGCTGATTTGTAAGCAGTGACTTGCTCTGGGGTGTTGTCAGTTGATAAACGTGTAGCTCATGTGCACAGAGCTGAGCTGCACCTTGGTCCTGGAGCCCATTGTGAGAGGGACTTGCAGCTCCCAGGAGCCACTTCTGGGGGAGGCAGACTTCATCCTCTCCAGCCACCTGGTGGTGAATGGTTAATTTGTGAAAAATCATCACTGTCATCCTGTATCCCTCTGTGTGTAAACCCAGTGCAAACCTGTTGTTGTTACACAGCTTTTCCTTGTTTAAATGAATGTAACTTTCTTTAACCCACTCTGCAGTCCTTGACAAATTCCTTACAAGAGTACTGTGAAAGGTGGCAAAAGCCAACACACCTGTTSCAGGTCTGCAAACTCACACCATGGCTTTGGATGTGCTGTGCCAATTTGCTTTGTRGTGCTCCACTGCCAGGGAGGGACAAAATTTTATTGCAGCATGTCCTGACCCACTGCTGGGGCTCCATGGGCAGCGTGTGTGAGTACGTGTGTGCCTCCATGTCGCATCAAGTGGGAATTACAACTGCTTGATCCTGTAATGGCATGATCTTRTGGCAGCACTTTCCTTATCTAATTGGGTCTGACACTATTCTGAGGTAGCAGACAAACTTGAGTCTCCCTGCAGTGTAATCTAAGAAACTTGAGTGCCAGTAAGACAGATGGGTTTGAGAGGTCTAATTTAGGAGGACTAMTAAATTGCAATGTGCACATCTTAATGTGCAAAACAAATGGGTGGCTGGCTGAACGAAGTATTTAATAAGTTTATTAAAAGCATGGCTGACTAGTTTTTTGTGGACTCTGTTTTCAGTGTGTATGATGGTATTTCCATCATTCATGTATTTCTCTACAAGGCACTGTTGTTCATCTGCCTGGATTAGGTTGGTACTGTGTGATGCTGAGCTCGTGGTACCAGGTGACACCTCCCTCACTATTGCTTAAAAGTGTTAAAGAGGTAAATGTTAAAGACAATCAGTAGGTAACAGGGCTAAAAATAGAAGACACCTGAAAAAGAAATTCCTTTTCTATAGCTCTAAGAATTGTTCCTATTTGTCTGACGTTGACTTTGAAGGTTTAAAATACAGAAAACTGTACTTTATGGATGAGCACAACCTAAAGGCTGAAATGCYAGAATACAGGTTGGAATCTCCTTTTTTTCCCCCTTTTTGCAGAAGAAAAGAAATCCATACAAGGGCAAAAACATACTGCAATGGGTTTCAGCTGTTTGCATAATGTTTGATTTCTGTTGCCTCAGATTCTTGCAAGATCAGAGATTTATTGCCTATGGTCAAAGGATGTAGAATCTCATACATGTAAATTTATGATGGATACCATCCAGGAAAGACAAATGATATCCAGCTGCCATTACTTTTGCTTGTGATGCTTTTGAGAATCCCTGTATAGCTTGTAAATTCCTGTTGACATTTCACATGAAGTACATCTCAGATTTCTGTGTGTTGCTGTTAGTTATTGCTGAGACACAAGAACAATGAAGGGCTTTTAAACCTTTCATGGCTGCTCTTCAGGTAAGAGCAGCTTCAGACAGTGGGATGGCTGAAGCATGGGCAAAGCTGTGAGGAAAAGCCTGCCTGCAGGGATGAGTCTAGAAGAAAACAAGGAGATGAGATGAGAGTGGTCAGATGATGGCACTATCAGATGATAGTGCTGCAGGGGCTAAGGCTCTGGTTCCCCAGTGGGTAAAACAGATACCAGTCAGAGCTGCTGGTGTTCCCCCAGCACTGGAGTCCTTGCTGAGGTGGTCCTGCCTGTGCTTGACTTGCCCAAGGGCTCCTCTGAGCCCCTCCTGCGCTGCTGGCTGGGCCCGGGGGTGGTGCAGGGACGTGGGTGAGCGTGCACCGTCGTGTGACACATCCCTGTCACCCCTCGCACGCCTCAGACAGCTCCTGCTCACTTTGCAGGCAGGGGAGCTCCAGTGGGAGAAGGTTGAGGAGCAGTGCAGCAACAGGCACGAACTGTGCCACAGGGCTTTTGTTTCTTCTGGTGGCCAAAGTCAGATGTGGCTGTGGGACATGCAGCAGTCTGTGTGCTTCTGCTGCTGGGAAGGTTCCTGAAGGGACAGCACTTGGGCACTCTGGCAAGCTGCCAGATGCTGAGGCTCTGGTCAGGTCTCTCGTGCTGGTGTTGTCCATGTTGCTTTGCAGGGTCATTCCAGCCCAAAGCAAGCCTCGGGAGCTGCTGTCATTTGCCCTTCTTAGCTGATGTCCCTGGCTTATGGCAGCACATGGGTGACCACAGCTCACCTTCTGGTGGGAACCAGAGCATAGAGTGCATCAAAGTCTCCTTGTGGGAATTTTGAGAGATGAGGAGATGTTGATGTAGCCAAATGCTTGTAACTTAGGACAGGCAATTGTCACTGCATTCAGCAAGGAGCTACTAGAGGGACRGGTAATGATGGGAGAGACAGAGGAGGCAACATGGGCAGCAAGGTCTGTCAGGCATTYCCTCTTTCAGGAGTCAGCAGCTTCCCTCTCACAGACCAGCTACTAGTCACCAGTTCCCAGCTTCTATTCCAGCTAGCTTTCTGTTAACTGGCCAAAAATGCATGCATTTGTGGCACTGCAGATGCTTCCATTAACTTATATGTACTGAAAGATGTAGGAGTAAGTTCTGGTTCCATGTATATGTTCTAAAACGTGAACAAGTGGCATTTTTGSAAGGTGAAAAGGTAAAGGTCAAGTGTGGGGTCTGGACTCAGCTAGTGGGCTGAAGTGGCACTAAGGGAAAGTAAATAAAATGCACTGCAACAACTGAAATGTGCATTTAGAAGTAGTGTAAAAAAACCAAMATATTTTTCAGAGTGATAAAATGTGCAAAACATGGAAATCACAGGCTGTGTTAGTAGGCAGCAGAGGTTTTCTCTATTTCCGTAGCATTGGGAACAGCACCATACATTGCTGAGCAGTATTCATGTGAAAACTTGCAGGTAAGTCCAGAGCAGCACTGACTCTCTGAGAGCTTGTGATGGTAAGAGGCACTTGCTGCAGCTGTTATCCCATGTTTGGACACTTCCAAGGTGGCTGCTTTCAGTTCAGCAGAGCAGATGCACACAAGTATTCAGCACGCTGGAAATGCATATTGAGGATGAATGCAGTTAATACCACAGTAAATAAGGAAGGTGGTTGCAGGGCTGTTGCATTTAATTCAGTAACAATCACTTCAGTTAGGCACTCACTGCTCTTCCTGTTGGTTTCCATGTGGGTTTACTACAAAATTTAGTTGCAGAGGCTCTATGAGGTGTTAGACACAGACAAAAAATGCCTTGGATGAGTCTTCTCCAGTGGGCAAACTTCAGGCATTTGTTTTTACCATGAAAAAGACCCTCAGCTTCCTGGTGTCTGGTTTATCTTTCCTTGGATAATAAAAAGCCAAGAGGTTTGCTGTGAGAGCAAGACTGYATTTTCTGGGTTTGACTCCAAGGCACTCAGCTGTGAGCAAGCTTTTCACACATCTCGGAGCAATCTGCACACTGGGCGCCTTGCTATGGTACAGTGCTTTAATACTAAGAGGTTTTCTTTCCTTTCCACTAAAGCATATTTGTTGTGTAGTTGAAATAGATTGTGCAGCTCAAGTGTGAGCTAGAGAATCCTTAAGAAAAAAAAGAAGTATTTGAGGTATCCTTTGTAGAGAATAAAGTATTAAAAGTGTTTCTGAGTGAAATCTGAAAGAAACAGGAATTTTTATTGCAGTGGAGGGCCGTTATCTTCCATTATGTTTAATATTTTGCTGGAGATATGCTAAATACTGTCTGAATCATTAATAAATAGGTTTCTTTAGAACCATTTATCTGATTGAATTTCTGTGATTTCGTAAGCTRGAAGCTTATAAATAATCTCTTTAAATGCCTTTGTAAACAAATGTGTTTTAATTAGTACAGAGTCATCTTTGGTAGCTTACAAAAAGTCTTGTAGAGCTGTAAATATGTAATTCCTGACACTTTAATAAAAGTGTTAGCTTAAAGAGGGGCGAGGCAAGTATGTTTGAGTACCAGCTTCCACCAAGCAGAGTTGGGCATATAATTACATGATTACCAGCACTGCATGTGTGGCCATAATATCCACGGCTACACAAAATATTATGAATGTAATAAATTTTCAGTACCATTAGAACAATTTGCAGCAAAATTTTGTCACCACTTTAGAGTGTGACTGTGCACAGAATAAAAAGAGCTACAGCCCTTAAAAGATGTTGCTTTGCTGTGTCAAGCTCCAGTAAGAAGGGATTGAAGCTGGAATCAGAAGGCAGGCAGAGTTTCTCACCCTCATTTTACCTTGGTGGCAGGTGAACCCTGAAATCACACTGGGGAGGTTTTTACTGCTACATTTCTGCATTTTTAAAAAACTTTGAAATAATGATGTTTRTGAGTAATGATGCTGTCAGTGTTCATCCTGACCCAGTGCATGTCACGAAATATCCTGAGCTTCTCTTTGCTGATTCTGTCTAAAACTTGAGTGTTCCCTGTACGCAGGTATTTGCATTTCATAAATAAATCTGTGAAGAGTCTTCCTGTAAAAACATGACTGTCTTACAATTGCAGTTAGTTCACTTCTGTATTTTATGCTGAATTTCATGTCTGGCAGGGAGATAAATTCACCTCTCTTTAAGGAAGGAACACAACCATTAGTTCACTGCTGGTGTCTCTGACCCAAAGGTATGGGCTCGGGCCAGACTATTTTGGTTCCCAGTGTGTCTGGATAACATTTGACTCCAGAAGTGAATTTTTGGTGCAGAGATTCTTCTCTGACTTTACCCTGTGCACATTATTAAGCCAGATTACACAGTCCTTATGCAACAATGAAAAATTTAGTAACTGCTCTATATTTAAACCTTTGTGTATTAACTTCATTGCACAGCACCAGGATAGGTTTGAATGTGGAAAAAAARGTGAAATATTAGAGAAGGAAATTGAAAGGCTTAGGTAACTCTGTCCAGTTTGTAATAATGTGTCTTCTAGATTAATTTCAAATATCACAGAATCACAGAATTACGTGATAGAAATATGTTTATATTCTTTGAAGTTGGGGTTTAGTTTTATTGAGTTTGTACTGAATTTGCTTTGTGATAGGGTGTGATGCTGTCTGGTTTTTGGACCAAAATGGTTAATGTWCAGAAATGACAAATTTTTAATTTTTACATCTACTTCAAATCTATTGCTTATTCTCACTGGTATGGCTTGTAGTGATTGCGTTGCTTGAGTTTGATCTATAGTGTCCTTTTCTTTTCAGAAGAGCACCAAACAAACATATCTAGCAGTTGATTTGACAATATGTCAACCTCCTGTACACAGAGCTAGTTTAGTGGAGTAAAATTGAGACATCTGAAACAGACACATGTTCAGTCACACAAGTGTTTGTTCAGTCACACAAGTGTTTTTAGCACTAAGGTACCCTACAGAAAGCACAGTTAGAGCCTGCTTGTGAGGGCAGCATTGTTTCCTGCCTGCTTCAGTGGTGCACTGTGGTGAGAGGTATGATGGGCTGTGCATGTGGAAGCAACATCACRTCTAACTCTGCCAACTGCTGGAGCAAGCAAGAAGGGAAAATCAGGGCATGCAGTGTGGGAATACAGACATTTAGTGGCTTTTTGGCCATTTCCTAACCTYCCAGATCCTTCCTCCATCAGCTGGAGATGCTGCATGTCTAAGATGCCAGTATGGCCAGGACAGCTCCATTGCCAACTGGGCAATCTGCATGGAGCAGGTGTGGACCAGACAGAACTGTTCTGGGATTCCCACAGGATGACAGACTGCAGACAGAGTTGCTCCCTCCTTTGTACAGCCAGCTCTGGGTCAGCAGAGAATGGGTACATGTGAGAGTCATTCTTGTGCTCCATGGGGGCRGTGGACTGAGACCTGGAGGAAGTGCAATGTGAACACTTCTCATGAATTTGACTTCTCTGTAGTGAGCTTTATGCTCTTGCTSACAGTTGTTCAGAAACAGATGGGCATGGCCCTTCTGACACTTCCAGCAAGTGACCTCTGGCAGTCAGGAACACGATGCCAGCAGTGGGAACTGTTTATCTTTGGATGCAGCTTCCAGGAAATGCCCACCCCGTGCTACCTACCATAAACACGTGGAGGGCTGTTGGAGGCTTGTCTGCAGGGAGTGCCCAGCTGGGGTGGCAGGATGGACAGGCACACATTTCACAGGAACTCAGTAATGTCACCCTGGATCATGAGTGTCTGTGGCCATTTAATGTCACCRGGGCCTGGCTGAGGCATGCTGTGCTGAGGACTGAGCAGCTCATTTGGGATATGCACCTTGCCTTTGCAGCTGGCTTTGTGCAGCTCACTGGCCTCTAAATAAAGCCTGTAGRTTTATACTTGAATGATTTAGGAAACACACCTTTGCTGCTGTCAAAAAACTGTGCAGCTACTGCTTGAACAGCTATCTGCTGTCTGATGGCTGCAGGCCATTTCTCTCTGCTGTGCTGGACCTGACAAAGCCCTGGAGAGCCCCTGTGGAAAGGCTGCAGTGGATCAGGTCACTCCACAAACCTACCAGCAGTCTGTCAGTMAGAGTGGCACAGGTTTAAGCCACACAGCTGGGGATGTTTTGCTGGTACATGAATGGGAGCAATCTTGTGAGTCAGATGCTGAAGGGTTACAGGCAGTTTTGGATTTACATGTTCATAGACATGGATGTGTGTCTGTGAGTGTTTATGGCTCTGTCTGGGTAAATCTTTAAGAATCTCCAAGGACTGCCTTTCTGGGTGCAACCTATSGTGGTTGTTCACCACTGCCCCAATAAAAAATTTGTTTCCCAGTGTCCATCCTGAACCTCTGAATCCACAGCCATTGCCTTTGTTGTATTATTTAGCCCTACAGAGAAGTATTTTGTTCCCATTGCAACCGCCTGTCAAGTAGTTGTAGGAATTTCTTGGAGTTGTTGCAGTTTCCTTGGAATGAWGATTATCCAGGGTGAACAATGGACTTTCTTGTTTCTTTTTTTTTTTTCTGCATCTTAGTATTCCATTTCTTGGTGTGCTGCTTGGATTTCCATCTGGGATTTCATATATGCAGCAAAGCTTATTGACTATTRTTTAATAGACTCATTTAACACAATTATGAAATTGATTAGGGTCAAAGATCTTAATATGCCTTTGCATGGCAGCCCTTTCKTTGAGAAGTGTTGAACTTGCCCTTTCACAGCCAAACACTTGAGCAAACTGGAGTCTYCAAGGACTAGAGTCAGTGAGTGGTCTTCCTGTGATGGTCTTCTGGTGGATGTCCTTGTTCTGTAGGAAAAGTCTGAAAACCCCCTTTTTGCTGCTTTGTCCCTCAATGCTGTGGGGCTCCAGGGTTCATTCTGCCATGGGCTCTGAAAGCCCTGCCTCTACTGCCCATCGTGGCTTACATGGATTCAAAACCAGTTTAGGGCAGTTCCTGCTGGTAGCCTTTGGGTCAGTTGTCAGCAGGCGGCTTTGTCCTTCATGTGAATGTGAGGAACCACCAGACAGCTGCTGGATATGGCCCCTGCCCTGGAATGCTGACCAGCCTGGGCTTATCAAGCTCTAGAAGAGCTGTAAAGCAGACTCAGAGGACCCTGCTGTGAACCTGCTTTTGGGGAAACACTGGAGTCTTGAACATCTGAAAGCCCTTTATCATCTGGCACAAAGGACMATGTGGTAAATCAGACTGGGCACCCATGCACCTCTCTGTATGTGGGGCTACACCCAAAATAGAGAGCTGTAGACTTGATTTGGATTTTGGATGTCATTTTTTAGATCCCTGCCTTCCCAGATGAAATTAGGATCAGTGATGAGGGGGATATTTCTGTGCATCCACCTGAGGTGAGGAAATTACCCTTTTATGTCAGCTCTGGTGTCCAGGCCTGATACCRCACTGGGGTTGGGGGCTGGGGCAGAGTGTAATTACCCAACTTCAACTATGTTTCATGCACTGAGACTGTTACCCTGTTGCTCTGACACCAGGCTGKTTTTTTGGGKTTTTTTTTCTCTTTCTTTTTGTTATTTTTTTAGGTGGAATTTAAGGCGTGARCTGCAAAACACAAAGCAGCTCTGGCTGTGATTACCTCTGTGAGTGCCTTTCCCTCCTCCTGTGGTCACAGGCAGCTGAGGAGAAGCAAAAGCTGTCAGGTCCCTGCAGAAAAAGAGAGAAATTAGTGCTGGCAGAGTCTCTACGAGACAACTTATCTGCTGTGAAGTTTGAGTCCCTTGTTCCTGCTGGTGTGATCTGTTAATGTAACATGCCTGAAATGTTTTCTTACATTCTTACAGTTTTTTCTAAGATRTGCAAGATGAAAAACGTGGGGATATTTACTACAGTACTAGAGGAGTTGTGGTGGGCTGGTTTTCTTTTTGTACATTCACAATCTATGCTRTTGATTGTAATGTATTAATTAGTCWCATAAACATGTCTGCATTTATGTAAAGAACTGTGTAAAGCTTATGTTTTCAAATCTGTAATGGATTCATAGGTGTTGAGTGATTAGATGAAAGAAAAAGTCCTTTTAAGAAAAAAAAGGTGAAGTTAGAGGAGGTCTTTCAGGAAGTGTGTTTAGTACATTTACTGCTATCAGTATCAGTTGGTAGTACTGAAAAAGTCTTAAAGGAGTTTTGTTAATATTCAGCCCTTTTAATTCTTCTCACTGGTCACTTAAAAATACTTTTCTTAGATTTAGTCCCATGTTCTTCATGGGATTTCTGTAAAATCCTGCTCCACTGGGCTGGCAGGTAACATAAAAGAGTTTGTGCTTTAAAAAGGCACAGAGCCATGCCCCTGAACCTTGGTGATATTTCTGTGAACTCCCCAGTTGATGGCAAGGAAGTGCACTAAAGCCTTGCTTTCTTCTCCCTGTGGTAAGCAGACTTTCCTCAAATAGCAAGAGGCAGATAAGTTCAGTATGTAGTCTGGTTTCATTAATGTTTTCCAGAATTAATACTAAGTAAATCTCAATCAGCAGTTCTGTATATTCCTTATCAGACTTTTAATGGCTCCAAGTATATTGCTCATTCTATTTCTAGGTGTTTACCTCTCTATTTACTATTTGGTACCATCCTTCTCTTCTTCCTTCCCATATTTTCCTTCATCTTCAGTCCCCACTTTCTTGTCATCACTCTAAGTACAGTCGGGCTGAGTGAAACAGGCTCAGGTGGGTATGTTCAGAGGCCATCTAGAAAACAAAATGATTATTTGAATTTASTCCCTGACACAAGTTTTTGAATTTAAAATGGAACTACTCCAGGTAGTTGTTAGAGATTACAGACACAGAAATAAAAATTTGCCTCATTAAGATTTTCTATATAAATATCAGTAGTCCCTAATTTGGGTATTTCACTATTTTAAAGATYGATATCCCAGTTTAAGTTAGCAGCCTCAGGGGATCYGATGGGCAATTTTTGTGAATAGTTCAGCCAGTCTTTGTTAGTGTTGTTTAAACAAAAGTATTTAGATGCTTAAGTTTAGAACCTTGTATTTAAAAACAAACTCCAGACCTAAACACAAAGTCTGTCGTCAGTTTTCTCTGGTGAATCAGATTTTTACCAAAAATCCTTTTTCCCTAAGTGGCTTGAAGAAAAAATTTAAAATTTTATGGAAATGCTTTGTGGTTTCTTAGCTAGTACACTGCTGATTTGTACACTGCTGATTTATAGGCAGACAGAACTAAATGCGTGAATATGTAGTCATTACTGTTCTGTATTAATTCTGTTTTGCTTTGGGTTTTTTCACCATTAATTCTCAGGTTGTTTTCACATTGCACTAATCATTCCAATTACAAACATTTAATTTKTCATTTGGTGCATATTAAATCCTGCTGAAGAGTGATTGGGGCCCCAGAGTGTTTGTCCATTTCAAACGCTKATGCTGGACTGTGGTTCTGAGCTCGTTGTTCAAAAGAAAGTTCATCTTTGACCAGAAGTGGTGAATTCCCTGCAGTGTTTGTTTCCTTCATGCAGCATCAAACAAATTTGAAAAAGATGATTATTCACCTCACTCCTGGGATCTGCTTCAGTTCCTCTTATGGCTGAGGGCAATGCGAGCTCGAGGTCACGGCTTTGCTCAGCCTGTAACAGGCTGGCAGAAAGGAGGATAGCAGTTATTCATGGAAGTGCTTCCACATCCATTTCTACCTCATTGCAGAACTGTGTGGATTCCTRTTCAAGGGCTGTGAATTAAAACCAGGAGAGATTTTCTTTAGGATGTAACTGCAGAAACACACTCCCGTGTAGTTCTTTGGTTGGCCGCTGCCTTGTTTTGGATAGGTCAAGCAACTCTCCCTTGGACTGTTGTATTGCCAGCTGCTTTCTAGTTTGGAAAACCTTTGTA
The DNA here is from genome assembly GCA_014549065.1 of Cardinalis cardinalis. NCBI lineage: Eukaryota > Metazoa > Chordata > Aves > Passeriformes > Cardinalidae > Cardinalis > Cardinalis cardinalis. The sequence continues at coordinate 7,412,879 of JACDOX010000021.1, forward strand.
GAAACAGTACTTTGTTCATCCTCTTTTTACTGATAGGTATGGCAGTAGTACAGGAGAGATTGTTGAGAGCAGCAGTAGTGATACTTRCAAGGGAGTAACAGAGAAAGCAGGAGCCTGTTGTTGAGGAACATGGCTGGAAGTGTTTCTTCTTGTGTGTTTATAATAAATCCAGTGCAGTGAGAGGAAGCCTCCTTCTGGGAGGACTGTGGGCCAGTAAAAGGGAGGAGAAGGGGCATCAGGACCTCCCTGTTAAAATAYATTGATAAACCATGGCTGGAAACAGCTCTGAGCTGTGAGGAGCTGCATGGATACCCTTGGCTTGCATAGCTGGAGTGTGTCCTATTGCAGCAGGCAGGGATAGGATTGGGGAGAGGGGGATCAGGGTCTGCAGCTGCCCACAGCACTGTCTGTGCCTGCAGAAATCCCTGCATTGGAGCAAAATCCCAGTTTTTTTGCCTTACCCAGCCACAGGTTGTGTGCAGCCTTGCCTGGATGTCTCARATCTCTGAGCATACTCCCCTTTGGTTAAGATGGGACTGAGCAGGCTGAGCAAAGTGCTCTGAAACATAGGTATGAGCCTCCTGTGTGAGTGTGCCAAGCAGCATTACTGCATTTCAAGTGACCTTTCAGTCTGAAACTTTGCCAAAGGGAGGGGAAAGGAAGCCACGGTTGACTCGAGCTCTGCACAGAGATCCTGCAAACAGATGGTGTTTGCATATAGGAGATTCTGGTCGGGTGCAACTCCACTACAACTCTTGGTTTTTGATGATTGCAGGCGGGCTAAACTCCGGCTATATTTGGAACAGCTAAAACAGCTTGTGCCTCTCGGGCCGGACAGCACCAGACACACCACTCTAAGTCTGTTGAAAAGAGCTAAGATGCATATCAAGGTAAAAACATTMATCCATGTTTTTATTTCTTTCAAGGGAGAATCTTCCAGAATGTGTATCCACAGAGAGGAAACAATTTTTCACACAAAATCCATATCCATATGTCCAATCTTCTAGATTTACTGGCCTTTATTACTTACAGGCGTTTCAGTCACAGTGTCAAAGTTCAGTGTTTTGTAATTTAGCATCTCAGATATATAAGACAGTAGTTTTGTGATTTCTGCTTGGTTGCTAACTAGTGTATTTAATGATTTACACTATAATTTTAAAAAATCTTTAAAAGCTGTTCTTTAATTAATATATTTATTTTTAAGAACCCAGCAAAGTAGCATTGCACTGCATTTACTAAAATGTAAAAAAGCCAGATCCATTAATGATGAAAAAAAATGGAATCAAAAATATCATATCTATTAGTGAGCCTTACCCCATCAACATTTTGTTGACCAGGTTCTCATTTAAATGAAACAAAAAATTAAATGCAGTCTTCTGTTAGTTGCTGCTCCCCTTGTTACAAGTTTAAAACAAAAAACAGCCTTAAATCTCACCTATGATCCAGCAGCAGTGCAGGTTCTACATTTGCACAGGTAATTCAAAGGAAATTATTCCTCAAGCCTTCTCTCTCCAAAGACACCTTCACTCCCATTTTCACTGTCATCGTTTTCAGGGAACAGGGTTATATGCAGAAATAAGACAAAGAGGTATTCAAATGTAAAAGTTAAAGAACAGGTTTCTGCTGCTGTGTCCAGGACTGTAATTATTCATCTGGCATTTTTTCAGCGTTACAGAGAAACAGGTCAAGAAAAGTGTCAGGCAAAATTGAACACTGCCAGTAATCTTGCAATATTTTGGAGAACATCCTGCTGATGCACAGCTTTAAGATTCTCTGCTGTTACAGAAGTGGGTGTGATTCATATGAAGAAATAAGGATTAATCTAAGCAAAACCATTCTTGTGAACAAGTTTACAGAACTACTTTTTCAGCACTTCTAAGCACATTTACTCCAGCTGGGCAACCCCTGTTTTTACCATTTGAGATTTTGGCCTCTTGTTTATAATTCAGGCTAACATGCATGAAAGGCACTGCATGTGGTTTTTGTCTTGGGCTGCCCCCCTATGATGGGCTTATGCATACAAATTGAAGAAGTGTTTTTACAAGTGGCGAGTGTGCGAGATTAGCCCTGCAGTTACCATTTCAGMTGCTGATAAAAAAAGCTGGGAACAGATTCTTTCCAGATCTCTCTTGCACAGCACCAAGTACTTGTCTTCTGAAAACCCAGACTGAAGTTTAACTTTCTTTTAAGGATTTTAACTGAACCTGCCCAAACTGGGTTAGCATTTAATTGCTCCCCTTTGTCAGGTCAGCTCCCTCCCCTGCCCTGCCAGAGCTTGCCCGTGCCCAGCTGGCATTTTGAGCACAGTCATTAGTTCTCAACTTTTCACACACACACCCCCCCTGTATATTGAAATCTGCTCAGAAAGACTGGATGGCTTTGAGTCTCCTGGATATGAATCACTGAGTTCTTTCCTAAAATAGTTGTTAGAATTTAGGATTGCAGCCAGGAAAATACAGGAAAAGGAAGTCTGATCAATTGGGCACATTTGGTTTGTTGTGTACATGGATGTACCAACCCCTTTTCCTATTATAACATTGTGTATCCACCTATGATGATTATCTGCAGAGTGTATTGCCTGGGAGGGGGCTTAAAATGTGGTGGAAGAAGGTAGATTTCATTGAGCCAGGAAACTGCCCCATTCAAGGGTGTCAATTATTTTTTCAAACACTTTTATTTCAGGCTTGCATGGGAACAGCAAGATCTCTGAAAGGGTTTTTCTTGTGTTTTGCTGTGCACTGTCCCAGCCTGCTCTCCTCAGAAAACCAAGCCTAGGTTCATTCAGACGGCAGGGAGGAGACTTCAGCAGCTGTATTCACTCCCTGCACATCTCCTAAATCTCAGTGATCATGTAAACACAGCTCACAGAGAAATCTGCTCACTCTTATGAGTGCTTTTACTGCTACAACCTGTAATTTACTTCATCAGATAGATAATTTTTTTAATAATAAAAGGTGTTTTGATTTGTGTATCCTTCATGCTTTTAATCCCATCATACTCTTACAAATTTTTCCCTAATTATGCAGTCAATTTTTTTTAAATGGCTAGCAGTGATTTGGAGAAGSGCTCAGTTCAAATACAAAAAGATACTTTATTCCTGTTACTGTATTTGGACCAACAGTGCAGCACATTTTATTGGGTGTGAAGCATTCTTTTTGTTTGCAAAATTAATACCTGCTTTTATTCTGTCAGAGGGGAGATTTTAGGTAGATATGTGAAGGATCCTTTCAGAGGCTGTTTGCCGAGAAATTCTGAATTAATACCACCGACTTTGTAGATGATATCACAGAATTATCATACTTGCTCTGGAGAAGTTCAAGGAAAAAAAAAAGCAAGGATAAAGAGGGTTGTTAGTAAATTCCTCCTTCTATATATAATTAATGCTGCTTATTGTTAATGAAGCTTTTTAAATGCTAAAATTTTCCATGGCCTGCGGTAGGAGGGAGAACATTCAGAGGCTCATGATGGTTTCTTTATGGTGATAGGTGGAGTAAGAGACTCATCTAAAGATGCATTATGTTCTCACTGAAACCTGAGCTGTGCTTGAGTTATCAAAGGTGATGCTGGTTTCGCCTGATAAAATTATTTAAATATTGCCCACAACCAAGACAACAATAATTTGGTCTTAGCCAGGGAATGTCTGCTAGTGGCAAGASAGTCTCTGAGGGATTTTTTWAAAATTATTATTATTTTTCCCCTGTAACCATATATCTTACCGTGAAACAAATTCAGCCTGCTAAAATTGTACTGACCTCTACAGAATGCTAACTAAAAAATCAAAATTTTAGATTTAATTTTAACTTTATATTAATTAATTAAAATACTTAAATTGCTTTCAAATCACTGTTTACGAGAAGACCTTAAGTTTCTTATGCTTTGACATGGGTACAAACTGCCAGCTCACTGTGTTTCTCTCCCTTTAAGAAATTGGAAGAACAGGACCGAAAAGCTCTAAATATTAAAGAACAATTACAGCGGGAGCACCGCTACCTCAAGCGCAGGCTGGAGCAGCTCTCCGTGCAGGGCATGGAGCGAATCCGCACTGACAGCATGGGATCAACAATATCCACTGACTCTGAACAAGGTAACTCAGCCAGGCCTTCCCAAAGGGCCTGCAGCAGCACGGGGGAAAAGGGAAGTAGGGAAACAAGGAAATGTCATTTAGAACTGAAATCAAGCTTTCAACAAAACCCAGATAAGATTTTAACATAATGCGATTTGAAGAGTAAAAAATTAAGGCATCTTTTTCACATTCTTTGAAAAATGTTTTTTTTTCTTAATCACTTTTGAAGCTGTTAATATTGTGTGTATTTTTAAAGCTATTTATCCTGCATGTGTTTTTGCCAGTTTTTTAACAATTACCATTCAATATTTTGAATTTTTAGTGTAATTATTGGTAAAGCTGGCATAATATTTTCTCATGGAAAAAAAAATCTTATTTAGCCTAATTAATTTGTGTGAAAAAATTATTTCCACATCATTTATTGTGAAATTTTAAAACATTTTCTGTGCAACAATCACCAAGGGTTCTGTGCATTTGGTTCTCATTTAAGACAGCTTGTCAAGCTGGCAGTTGCCATTTCTTATTTTCCCATTTGGAAGTTTTTCTGGCAGAACAGTTGYCCAGGCTGGCTGTTTCTGCACCCAGGGGGGTGGAGTGGTCGGTCTTGGGGCAGTTTTACGTGGGGACACGTGGTCACACCATGGGCAGCCAACACTTGCATGGCTGGAATTACCATGGACAGTTCTGCAGTGGGACAGCCTCTGAGGGCCAGCTTTTTTCTAAATCAGTGTCTGTGTGCAGGTTGGAACAGTTCTGGGAAAGCATTTGGTATTTATTGAAGTTGCAGGGTGCCCCCAACATGGGAATGACTGGTATCTGATTCTGTTGATTTAGAAGGTTGAACAATTGCTTTATTAAAACTATACTATATTACATTTCAACTATATTAAAGAGAGATACTATACTGTACTGTACTATACTATACTATGCTATACTATACTATATTATACTTACTACTAATTGAAAAACTCATGACTGTCTGTAGACTGACAGTCCACCCAGCTTGGACATGGTAGGCTAATTAACATAAACAATTTCTACCAGAATCTAATTACTAAATTTCTTTAGGTAAACAATCTTTTTAACTCATTCTACATCTGCAAAACACTAGGAGCAGCAAGCAGAGATAAAAATTGTTTTCCCTCTGTGCTTCTCCAGGAGAAAACCTGAGAGAGAGAATTATGTCACTCTCTGTTCAGGGAATGTGAATGCCACAGGTATTGAGTTCATGCAGTATATTTATGTGGCTGAGGGCAGAAGGGATTTTAATTCTCAGGTGGACAAGATGATCCTTTCCTCAGGAATTACTGTGCCAGTTCTCAGTTTTTTTAATTATTGCAACTGAAGTGTGATTCAGGTGTTGATTGACACTGGCCCATGACCAGTTGCTACAACTTTCTGAAAATGTGCCTTCTTATGTTTTCTTTAGAAGTAGACATTGAAGGAATGGAGTTTACTCCAGGTGAAATGGACAGTATTGGAAGTGCCAGTGATGCTGAAGACCACTACAGTTTGCAGAGCGGTTCGAGTGACGGAGGTTACACACATTCCCGCAGACTGAATGCCAGGCTCTCATAGTGCCTGAGTTACCCGCTCAACTCAGGACCATCTGACTGAAGCACTTACATATGAATATTCCAGAGGTGTCAACTGCCACTCTTCCGGGAAACCCCAACCACAATACTCTGACATGGAGGTTTCTTACCCACGGTTCCCTGCACTGTAACCACAATATTAGATATTGTAAATCATGGGTTTGCTGCAGAGAACTGTGGTTAGGTACAGTTGTGACTTAAAGCTAGCTTGATGTAGCCATCCTCAAATTAAAGGAAATAAATTATGTCGTTCCGTTCAAGAAGTATTAAATTCAAACTGTTGGAAGCATGGCGTAAGGGAGTTTGACAGTTTATTTTGATTTTGCAGAAACCATTTTCAAACATGGAAGAATAAATGAAATCTACAATGTGTTAGTGATTCAGAGATACAAAAACCTAAAACTACTTTTTGTGGTATTTTTTCATGAAAAAAACCCCAAACCCAAAACATTTGGAATGCTGTATAGTGGGCTCCATAGAGTAAATTCTTTCAGCAGTTGTTGTTTGGGTGAAGCAGGCAGATAAATCTTCAAATCTCAAATGATCTTTAGAAAAGGTCGTATTTAAAAGTCACTACTGTACTTCAAAATGGGGGAAAAGCCAGCTCTAATAATGACTTCATGTGGGATGATCTCAACTTTCTTTTGCTTTTCGTATTCAATATCCAACCAGCAGCAAATCATTCTATCCATGTTAACGGGAGCAGTAGAAAGCAAGATGGCAGTTTTAACCTGTTACTGTGGAATGGATGACATTTGAAGCATTTCAGTGGTTTTATGGGTTGTTGTTTTCATTTCTTTCTCTGAAGAATACAGAACTCAAGTGATCCAGTTTGTGATAGTTAATCTTTCCTTGCAAGGAAATGAAATCTCTGTTTGCTTGTATTTTTTTTCTTCTCTTCTATTTACACATGTCAATACATTCTTATGGAAGGCATGGCTTAAAATTACAGTATTCAGCTAGAAGATAATTAWTTTTTTTTTCTTTTGCACACTATAATTGCATTTTCTATTCTTAAAAAAGTGCAAAAAAATTAAAATGTATGCTGTAAAACAGCAAAGTTTATTTAGTACTCATCAAGCTGTTCAGAACATATTTACCCAAATTGTAGCAATACTATGAAGATGTATTTTAATACAACTTCTGCTTAGTGAAGTCATTAGAGCTTGGCTTGCCGGGTAAGAAAAAAATGGACCAGTCTTTGCATTATCTGTTTAAAGAAGGTCTTTTAAAAAAATTTAAAAAAAAGAAGAAAAAAAAAGAAAAAATTGAAAAAAAAAAAAAGAAAAAAGCTATAAACACTTTTAGGGAAGTGATTTTAGCAAGTGTAGTCTATATTTCCTGTAAGAGATTTTGTATTATATTTTCCTAAATGTTCTCATTTACTTGTATAAGGAGGGGAATGGTACAGACCCAGACCAGAGTCTCAGGGACTCTTCACCTTTGTCATATTGTGCCTTGGTGACCATTTATGTATGCCTCTCCTTCTCATTGTTTAAAGGACAACTAAGCTTTGTTTCAAGACCCTCTGTTCAAATGGTCAGTTGTCCACCTTCTTAYGGATGAAGCAGAGAGGTGTATTTATATCTTCACCCTCTCACAACTGATTCAGTGTGGCTTTAAGTAAAATCATGAAATTAGGTTTTGGTGCGAGGGTTAATTGTCTTTCTGTGAGCCCTCCCTTGGATTCTTCAGCACCCAAATCTATTTTTTGTTAGCTTATAAAGTCAGGGTCTCTGTGAGACCAGCGCTCAGTGGCTTGGGAAACACAAATGTACTGTGTAAGGCTATGGGATGTCCAAGTGTGGTGCCATTTTTAGCATTCAGATACAAGACCTCATGACAGACTGACCATAATGATCAAAAGCAAAGGTTCAGTTGTTCTTTCAACATCTGACATACGTGTCCTCCCTTTGGCTCTTACAACACGGAGTAGAAATATGAATACATTTTGTGGCAGCTTACAGATCCTTGTTTGCACTCTCGCTTACTGCTTGGAACTTGCCAACAAGGAAACGTATACATTTAATTTACATAACCTAATGGATGGCCACCCCTACTTTGGCTCTGGGGAGGGGCCTAAGGTTATCAACTCTGGCAGCTGAATAAGAAAACAATTAACCTTTTCTGTGATGCAGGTTTTGGTATTACATTCTATACACCTTGCATATTACTAAAATCCTCATTGTTGGGGAAAGCACACAGCAATATACTCATTGTGTGTAGCTGACAAGCAGCAGAAATTACTAGCTCCTTTGGTGCATATGTAACTAATTTCCAAATCATGGAAAATAAAAATAAGAGTTTACTTTAACACACGACTGTTAACAGGAAAAAAAAAAAGAGGCTAGTATATTGTTGCTGTTCATTTATTATATAATGAACACATTCATGGATTGTAAAGTGTTTCCTTTCATGACAAGCAGCTCTTGCACAGAACCTCCTAATGAAAAGAGATTTGAAACTTACAGAAGGAAAAACGAGACTTTAAATTGAACATTATTGTACCTTAGGTCAACCTGAAATTTTCCTTTTAAAGATGAATGTGCTAACTTAATGAGTTCTTCCACGCTGGGTATCCATGGCTTTGTAGATCTTATATTTTCAATAAAAATTACTCGAATAATCTTGAGTGGAAATAAAAAGGGTTTATTTGTTTTTACTTTTTCAGTTGTTACAGCTGGGAGCTATTAACGCTGGTAAAGAAAAATGACACCATTCTGCCTGTGTCATTCTCCCTCGAGCACAGCCCAATTTAAGGTGGAATTTTCAGGCACAGCCCCCGGACAGCAGCAGCCCCGTTAGAGGCAGGGGCACAGCAGATCCTAGGGTCAGGTTTGGGGGCTGGCCTGTCCCCCCAGCAGAGCTGCAGTCAGTGGGGACAGTCGGGGCTCTGACATTTTTTAGGCTCTGCTGCTGAGCAGCCAGTGCAGCACTGCCTGTGGCCACAGCACCTTGGGATGCAAACAGTGTTATTTTTATCATTTTTTCTCAGCTAGACACTTGTGTCTGTGCCCCATGCATGTGCACAAGTGTACCTGTGCCCACAGTGGGGCTGCAAAAAGCGAACTGTTTGCTGCAAGATGAAATCCTGCCCCCACCTTGGCAGCTCTGCCATGTTGTGACCACACTTTTAGCAGGCGAGGAGGTGCTGCTGCTCAGTTCATCCATTTCCTCTGCAGTTACCGCACTGGAAAAGGAGTAGGGACAAGATTACAGGGCTGCTAGGTCGCTYTCTCTGTGGAAGGGGCTCTGGAGAGATGAAGTCATTGCAAAGTTCTTTTTCTGGAGACGCAGAGGTTTGGCCTGTTTCCTGGGGGAGAAGAAAGGAAGGGCTTTCCCTTGCAGCACGCAGGTGTTGGAGGATGCACGCCTCTGCACTGCTCCTGGATTAGTGCTTCCCCCAGCTCCCTGCCTGCACTCTGGCATCGCCACAGGGAGGCACAAAAAAACCCAGCCTAAAATTGTTAGTTCTTTCTGCATATTCTCTGCTGCAATTCTGAGGATGAATCCTCCTTCACATCCATCCTCTCTCTTCCCAGCTTGTACTGTGCCAGGCCCATTGCAGCTGATGTATTTATCTTCTGAAAAGAGCAGGTTTGGCAGTAGAAGCTCTGCAACACATTATTAACCAGAGACTGGATCCTGTATTGTCTTCTGCAAAGAACAAACTTGGTTCAGAGTGAGTTTTAGCAGGTTAAAACAAAAATAAAAAAGCCTCCCAAAAATCCATGAGAATGACCATTTTCCATGTGCTGTTTACAGATGAGTTTCAATCCTAATTTATTAGCATAAGATTTGGAGTTGAAAAAAATGAGATAAAATCTAACACATCTAACTTGATCGAACTTACAGAATTAAGACTGACTTAAATGGTGTTATATTTTTGACATGAATGAGTATGGGTTCAACTGTACCACATGCATACAATTATAGAAGTAGAAAAAAAGTTACTTTTGATCTACAAATAAGTTACAGCRACAAATACCAGTATTCTGAGCACCTGACCGTGCACTTTGCATAACCCATTTCAGTGGGTGAACTTAAAATGCCAAAAGAGGAGAACTGGGCAACAGAAAGAGGTGAAGTTATAAGTGTGGGCTTTGCTTGCAAACCTGCTCTGGTACTTCTGCTTTTCCTGGAGGTACTTACAGCAGTCTCTCCTCCTGGACAAGTGATTATTTCACCATTTTACTAACTGTTTGGCAGACTGGTAATTAGTGGTGAAATTTTTCATCCTTGTGGATCAGCTATGTGGAAACACATTTTTGAAAAGAACCACATCATCACAGCTTTTAATTAAGTAATATTAATTTTATACATTTAATTTTATGATGCTGCTGATAAAGGAATGTCTTCAAAACAAATTATTCTTTCCTAGATCTGTTAAGTTTGTTTTTAAATGGTAGAGGCCATCAGTTGTGTGTGGTATGAGCCAGTAACAGTGCTGATATTTAATCCATTAACTTACACTTTCCAAAATTGATGGAAGAATAATTGAGACCCTTTAGGAACCCTTTAAGGAAGAGCTGTACTCCCTACAAATACTAATGGGGCAAAGACATCAGAAATTAATTTTGCCAGCAATGAAATGAGCCAATTTGCTTAAGTGACTGTCTAAATGCACTGTTGTTAATTGGCAGCTGTAAAGAAAACATCCAAGTGTGTCCTGTAGCTACCCAGAATTAAAATGCAGGGAGTATATGAAACAGAAAAGACCATTTGGTCACCTTGGCTGTTCTCTCTGCCTGAAATGTTGTACATAAGCCCAGGAAAGGATTCCTGGGGAGCCATGGCCAGCCAGAGGCCTGACTCTTGGCAAAGCAGAGTGAAGGTGCCCCAAGTTCACAATTCCTTTCTTTCATTTTGCACGAGAGGCATAAACTGTGGTTCCACAGGATTTATGGCATTGGAAGGGTCTGTGCAGGAGGGATGTTTAAGATGAAATTTTGGTGCAGGTGAAGCACTGACTGAGAGCCTTCTGCTGCTTACTGGTACAATTGTTACCTAAAGGTGTTAGTGGGTGGGTTCTGTGCCAGAGCCTCTGGGTCCCAGAGCCAAAGGAATGGTTCATAGTCTGTGAGATGCATTTGACTGTACTATACAGATTCATTGTACACACGTACATGGCGCTTGCTACGTTCTGTAGCACACGGAGTATTGTGTTGTATCATTATCTCGTCATTCTATAAATACAAATTTTTATACCTTTTTGTTGTGTTACTCAGGTTTATTTAAACTTTCATCACTTGTTTTTTGTGCATAGTGTTTCTTCTCTTCGCAGTTCTTTACATATTGCAAATCTTTACATGTCAGCTTATTTCATGTCAGCTATTTCATAAGGAGCTCCCTGAGTTTTAGCAATTCAAATTAATAGCATGGTATGAAGATTGGGGTGCTACTTAGAGTTCTTTTACACATACTGGCCCATTGAAACCCCAACAGTCATTAATCTTATTTGTCTCTAACCATGGGTGCTGTATAAATTTCCACTATTACATTTCTGAAGACAAACTAACCTGTTTGCAAAGTGCAAATTGAAATGCATTAGTGTCTGTTTTAAGTAATCATACTTGAAATAATTTCAGCTCAGTACAAGACAGGGAAAAAAGCATTAAAAGACAGCCTACAAGTTCTGCATGTTTATTTTGTCAAATATCAAAGTCCCATCACAAGTGATGTGCAGCCAGACAAAAACAAGCATTTTAGCTGATGAGAGATGAGAGGAAGGACAGCTGAAATCCTTCTGTAAATTACATTGTTTTCTCTCAGCTGCAGTGTGTGACATCCCCTGGKTTATGTTTCAGTTTGTCATGCATGTTGGTACTAAATACAGTGGTACCTTAACCATACAGAAATAGTAGTTTTAYTTTGAAATCATGGCCAGTAGCTAGTTGATACATTTATATTTGATTTGAAGAAGCTGAGCTGCTGAATCAGTAAGATACTCATGGGCAAAGCATAGTAAACTAATTTTTCTATTACAGATTTCTTTGCAATTAACATTATCACAAAATAAATACAAAATAAAATCTAGCACTTAATAATTTTTATAAATCTCCAACAGAAAAAAATAGCTGTAATAAGATTTTAGCAGTGCTGTACTTTGTGACAGCACCAGTTTTCTCAGCATAAGAATTGCACTGGATAAAAAAAAATATTATAAATGTGGTGGCACTATTTTTGTAAATCCTGTACAGTTTATGATCTGTACAGCTCTGTTTATGATATTTGTCATATCATACCATTTGTTTAAAAGAAAAATAAGTTTCCTCATTTTGCTAATGATGGATGTTTCAAATTTAATACTAAGCATCCAGAGGCTTGCCTTGCCTATCAGGATGAAAATTGAGGTTTTCATTCAAAACAGCATCAGGAGAGTAAACAAACAATTTTCTAGGAAAAAGAACATATCCCTTTGTGCAGTATATGTTTAAATACATTAGGAGTGGTAGCCTGAACATGCAGGATCTTCTTGTATATTTACAGTAATGAATCCAAAAAAGCTGAAGGAAACTAATCACTCTGACCTGCTTTTCTGGGAATACAAGGTCTCAGAATGAAATCTACCATTCCTCTGGAGAGAAGATCCATGCACTTGGCAAAGAAAGCAAGCTGGTGCCAAATTCTTGTCTTCTGACTTTGTTATAATAAAAGTTCACAAGGCACTTTAAAAGTTGTGCTTAATCAAGAATACAATTTTGCTTAAARCAGTGAATTACATTTTAGGACAGGGTGTTTCCAAAGAAAAATTGTTGTTCCAACAATCTGCAGCAGAGACCTTTGCAACCCTGMTGCAGTGAGCAGATGTGCAGTATGATGCAAAATCAAAAAGCTGTACAGTTGCAGTTCACCAGCTAAAAGACTAATTCCTTGCCTCCTCTGTGTTGATTTTTTCCCCCCCAAAACCAAACAACAACCTAAACAAAACTCTAAAGCAGTAACAAGCAAACGAGGTTGAGTTTTTCATCTGACAGATGTATCCCAGTGGGAGGGTTCAGTGCAATGCCTGTGGTGGCACTGCACTCCTTGGCTGCWGTGACAGCCTCAGACGATGGGGAACCAAGAGCTCCTCTCTGAGGTCTCCGGCACAATGATGTCATATTTTGCAGTGGAACAAACAGAACATGGTAAGGATGGAATACTGCAGAGCTTGCAGACATCTTTCCAGAAATGTTTATGCCTTAATCTGCTGGAATTCACCATAAAATGGCTTGTAAAGGCAATATGCTATCTAAGCAGCCTCTCCAGTTCTAGGAAACAGATGCAAAACAACTGCTCCTAGAATGGAAAAAAAGGGTAAGGTAAGCCTTAATTATGTTTTGACTGAACACAACCAAAGAAAAAAAAATGAATCAGAGGAAAACAATCTTGACCCAAAAGGAGCTGCAAAAGCAAATGCTGAAGWACAAGGGTCTGAGGTCGGGTGGGGAAAGGGGCTGTTAGAGATTTTGATGATATGTTTGTAGAAGGCTGTTGTTTAATCTCTGCCCTAAGAGCTGATGGATGGTCTAACAGATGAAAATTTGTTTCTCTTCAGAGGCTTGTTCTTTCAAAATGAGAATTTTAAGTGCACAGTGTTCTGACCTAAAATATTTCAATTCTAGCCTGAATTCCTATGCCAGCGGGGATTATGAGATCATGCTGTCTGTCAACTCCTCTTTCGTCCATCTGTTCCCCTCCTCATTTTCTTGATAACTTCTGAACCTTCTGGCTAATTTTCACCAAATTTGACAAAGCAGAGATAGAATGGAGCCTGCAATTAATAATCCATGATGAAAACTTTCATGGAAATTCCATGTCATGTCTGGGTAGAAAGAAAAATAAATTATTTCCCGCATTGAACATGGCCAAATTGAGCTCTTCCCTGTTTTCAAGAGGTGGCCACTGGCCAGCACGGACGTAGCTCCAACCCTGCTCCAGAATGAGATGTAGTGCTGCTTCCCCAGGTGAACAGATGGGGACATAGGTTTGGGAAAGGCCACAAAGGAGGTGGGACATCATAGCTGTGTGAGTCTGGAAAGAGGGAGAGGAAGCAGCCACACAGGGAACTGAAGGCATCAGTCGCAGCAATCCAGGCAAACAATTTGATAGACAAAAGACAGGCAAACTTCTATCAGATATATTTGTGGACTTCATTGGCAGACCTGCCTGTGGACAGCAGAATTTTAGGAATTTTTCTAGGTGTTTAAAATTTGCTTTTCTTACAGGAGTTACACTGATATTTATTAAAAAAAAAAACCAAAAAAACAAAACCCCAAACCACAACACTGTGAAGCACAAGTCTGCAAAATACCACTGTAGGAGAAGTTCATTTTGGTACAAGTAGCTGACTGAACTGAAACAGCAGGGCATTATGAAATAAGCTGGTGAATGCTTTTGTTCCTTCCCTGTTGGACAGACACAATGCACTCTATCTGCAAGATGATTTGAAAATTCAGCCAGCCTAAATTGCAGCTGCAGATCAGACTGTAATCTGATGGGGAGGAATTCAACAGTACAGCTCTTTTTGCCCATGAGAACTCACTGCCAGGTCAGGGTTTAGTCTAAAAATGTCTTGCACAGACCACATTACACCAGAAACCAACATTCTGCACTTTGCAAGTGATACAGCTGCTAATTTTGATCAAAAAAGCCTAACATGAGCTTGCCTTAGCTGTGCTAAGCTGCAAGGTTGCTCATTTCCCTGTGTTGGTTCATTTCAACAACTGCATTAAGTGAGATTAGAGAAGCTGGACATTTAGGACAAGTAGTRGGAGGGCTCAACTACCCACATATGGACTGGGTCAATGCTTCATCAGGGTGAAATGTAGAGATAAAATTTCTGGATACAATAAATTATTTCTTTCTAGAATAACTGGCCCTATGAACCACAACAAAAAGAAATGCCATTCTGAATTTAGTCTTCAGCAGTGCAGAGGATCTAATTCAAGAGCTATTAGTGGGTGAGCTSCTCAGTAGTAGCAACCACAATATAATTAAACTTAACACTAAGATGAATGTAAGACTAATAAAGCAAACAGATACTCAGTTTTAAGAAAATGACTTATGCAAAAATGGGGAAAAATGCCAAAAAAAACCCTAAATGAGCAGTTGAAAGCATGAAGCCTGCAAACATCCATAAGGCTTAAAAATACAGTTCTAGATGCCAAGGTAAAATGTCTGACATAAATTAAAAAACATGGAATAAACCTCCCCCCCCCCCCTTGTATGACTCAATGAGAACTTTAAGGAGCCTGTTGCAAGGCACATGGGGAAGCCCAGAAAACGTGGCATGAGAAATGTAGAGAGGAAGTGAAGACAGCTAAACTCGAGGAGTGGTTGATAAAGGATGCTCAGGGTGTTAGTGACAAGTTTACRTGACGCTCGTTTGAGAACCAGCCTGTGCAATGCAGAGGTGCTGCAATCTGTGGCCAGGGCGTTCTGGTAACTTCACAGACAGCAGCAGCCAAAAAGCCGGGAAAACAGGGAGCATTGTAAGGAAAGCACTGGAAATGAGGATTCCATAGGAAACCTTGGTACACCCAYGCCCTGAGGACTCTGTGCAGTCTGGTCTCTGCACCCTGAGCGAGGCACAGCGATGCTGTGAAAGGTTCAGAGGAAGATGTTGGGAACAATGTGGGGAATGAAGCACTGGAACAATGTGAGGAATGGAGCAGTGCCTCTACAGAGGCCCAATTTTGGGACTCCCCAAACTGGAGAGGACCAAGCTGAAGGAAAATGCTCTGGGGGTTTGTAAATTGCCATGAATACCACAGGCAAGGTACACGCAGAATTGGCAGTGACCAAATCCTGAAATGTGAGTACCRGGAATCATTTGATGGGTTTTAGAGAGATACAAAACAATTAGGAAMGTGCCTTTTCAAGCAGCACCTAATCATATTCTGGGATGTTGCCTTGTGGAGTTATGTGTCAGCGTGTTCAAAAAGGCACCAGGCAAATCCAGGGACCCTGAGCCCATGAATTACCGAAAGGTCTAAGCAGGGGTGAAAACCAGCAACACTGGGTTAGGATGTTGAAGTGCCTGCCGCTAGCCATGTCTGGGCTTCACGGAAGCTGAAGGGCATAGCGGTCAAAGCTGGATGACATCAACTGCGCTCAGGTCTGCCCCATCCCTCCCTTCCCGTGTGCTGAGCAGGGAAAACAACGAGCAACGGCAGCGGAGAAGGAAAGGGACGGGCCCGAGGGGGCTGAGGGCCCGAGGCGGGGGCCTGAGGGACCGGACCGAGCGACCCCGCCCCCGCCGAGCGCCCTGAGGGGAAGTGCGGCGCGGCCGTTGGAGCCCCGCCCACATGACGTCACCGGCGAGAGGGCTGTGCGCGTGCGCGGGAGCCCCCGTGGGCGGAGCGGGGGCGCGCGCGCAAGCGCAGTGGGGGAATGGGGCGGGGACGTCGCGCGCGCGGCGGGAGGTTCGAGCTGCGGGCGCTTCCCTGAACCTCCCCTCAGCCTTCCCTGCCTCGTCTCCCGCTCCTCCCTCGGCCTTCCCGCCGCCCCTCACCCTCCCTGAGCCTCTTTCCAGCCCTCCCTTAGCCTCCTCTCCGCCTTCCCGCTCCTTTCCCTCAGCCCTCTCTGAGGCTCTCTTCAGCCTTCCCGCCATTTCCCGCCTCGCTCCCCTTGCCTCGAGCCGCCGCTGCGGCGGAGCAGAGCTCTGGGGTGAGTATGGAGCGATGCTCCCGGTGGGACGGGATCAGCCGCCGCCGCCGCGCCTCCGCTCCCCTCCTACCTCTCCCGTCCGGGGTCCCTGTGTGGCCGGAGGCCGCGGCTGCCCCGGGGCGGGACGTGGCCCCTGAGGGCTCCACTTGTGCGGCCCGCGGGGCCCGGTCATCGCGGGGGATCCCTCAGGGCTCCGAGCTGTTGTTTGTGGTGTTTGAAGGCAGTGGCAGTGCCGCGGTGGCCCGGCGTGCCGCGCACAGGGCTGTRTGGGGAACCATTATTTCTCAGRATCACAGAATCAGTAAGGTTGGAAGGGACCTTTGGAGACCATCCCGTCCAACCCTCCCGCAGGGTCACCTGGAGCAGGTTACCCAGGAACGCGTCCACGTTGTTTTGCGCTGTCTCCAGAGGGAGATTTCACGACCTCTCCGGGCAGCCTGTTCCAGYGCCCTGCCACCCTCAGCGTAAAGTTCGAGCTCATGTTAAAGTCAAACTCCTTGTGTTTTAGTTTATAGCCATTACTYCTTGTCAGTGGGCTCCACTGAAGAGAGTGTGGCAGCATCCTCTTGGCACCCATATTTATGTAGTTWGAGGACAGCCGTATTAAGCACGGTGGGCAGAGGACGCTTGGGGCGCTGCCYTGTGACACGGAGCTCTCTCTGTGGCATCTGCAGTGTCTGAGCTAAGTCAGACACATGGGGAGCTTTAGAGGAATGGCTTTACTTGTTCAGCGCTCCAGGCTGTTCAGTGCTTCTCAGGGGCAATGTATGCTATAGAAACAACGTATTAAGTATTGTCAAACTAAAAAAAGTCGCTTGGTATTACCAGAGTATTGCAGGCAAGGCCTCCTGACTGTTGATAACTTATCCTGTATCCTTTGCTGTCTGTTACACATGCTTTAGGATMCCAAAGCTGATTATTTGTCTGCTAGGAAACAGAAAAGCAGCAAACTCCCTTTTCATGTAGGTTGTGACTGTTTTCACAAGGGTATTTTTACATTTATTTTAATATAAATTTTTTATAATGGATAAAAAATCTGAAATTTTATGTTGAGGTATTTGTGTGTTAAAGCATTTCTTGTTCCATTTTCAGAGAAACTTTTAAACAAAGGTTTAGAAGAMAAGATTCTGCTTGCTGTTGAGGTAAAAAAACCCTTATAGCCAAGATCTTGACATCTAGTTTTGTTTTTAGAACAAACTGAAAACTCTGAGCATTTTGGAATATTTAAAATAATTGTGGGCGGTTTTTTAAATGAATATGCAGAAAACCGTGTAAGTAAAATCACTTTTGCAGGCCAATGAATTGCTCAGTATTAACACCTGTTGCTTTTAAATTAATGATACTATACTGTTTCCATAATAAGTTTATGTAAATTAAGGAAAACCATAGGTGCTTGTAATGATCTGGGATGTAATTGATACAAGAATATGTCCTGATTTGATCAACAAAATATATTAAGATATCTGAAATTAAAATTGGTGTCAAGTCTTTGAATAGCCACTTTAATCCAAAACAACCTTCAGGGTTTTTTTTGTTTGATTTTCGGTTTTTTTTGTGATCTGACACTTCCTTTTTCCTGTACAGACACTTTTTATTAAAATACTGAATATTCATTTTAAGTGGCAAAAAAATTAAAGCTGGAATAATACCTCAGACTTTTTCATGTATTTGGATCTTTTCTGCTTACAAAAATATTTTCATCATGAGCTGTGGAAAGGATTTTGTGGAAACTCTTAAAAAAGTTGGATGTCCAAAGGCTAATGAGCTTAATGGAGAAGATTTTGACTGGATGTTTGAGTCTTCAGAATCATTTTTGGAGTGGTTTTGTGGAAACATAAATGGGCAGCACGTGGTATCTGAAGAAGAACTGCAAGATTTAGATAATCTTCTCCAGCATGGTAAGGCTGTTTTGGAAGGAGATGCACTGGATGAAGTCCTTAAAACCTTGGAGCCCACAAGTTCAACAAACAGTAGCCAAGAGGAGGATGAGGAAGAAGTGAAGAAATTAGAGGATGAACTTCAAACTCTTCAGAAGTTAAAAACCCTTCAAATTCATCGGCATAATAAGCTCCAACTGTTGGTTGCTACAAACAGCCACTTGTTACAAACATTCCAAAGCAGAGAGGAGGAAGCACGGAAGGAATGGAAAGAAGAACTGGAAGTGTTTACTGCAGCAAATAATAAGCTTGACAATGAACTGCAGTCTCTTATAGCTGCAGTGAAGGAATTTGCCTCTTTCTTCACTGCTTCAGATTCAGAACAAGGGTCAGATGCACATCTGTTTTTTTCCCAAATTTCTTTGGACAGATATTTGTCCGTGGAAGAGCAAAGCACTGCAGCACTTACATCACACTTAAAAAAGCTTTTTTATGAAGGTATRCCTAAATGTGCTGAAAATTCACATGAGGACAGCTTTCAACTTGAAGATTTAATCAAGCAAGTCCCTTTTGATGAGGCTAATGAAATGTGTGAAGAGAGGCAGGAGATAGCCAGGCTCCAGGCAGCGTATATTTGTGTTCAGAACCAGCTTATTCAGCTGCAGGCTGAAGAGGAGGGCATGAGTTCAGCTATCAAGTGTGGAGAGAGCCTGCTGCAGTCCTTGGACAAGGTAAGGTAWAAAGGTGATAGAAGGTACTGGAGTTTTAGACAGGCAAATTCCACTGGGTCTAGTGAAAGGAATTGCTGAGTTACTGTTATTTCAGTTGTTTTTATGTAGTGAAATTTCACTTTTAAGAAGTTTTAGTCTTGTTCACAAAACTGCTCTTTTGGAATATCTTCAGTTTCCATAGTTAGAAGTTCTTCAGTGTGRTAGAGTACCTTTAATTCTACTTCCCAGCATTACTGCCTTTAAAATCCTAGAATTTATAGTACCTTTCCAGTTTCGTTTAACTTTGAATTTTTGAATTAGACCTGGCTCTTTGTACAGTAAACAGAATCTTAGCTTTGGTTGCAGTTTTGTGGTTTCAGGGAGCCAATATGATAAATGTATTCCTGTTGATATTGCATAGCATAAGCTTAAAAAGTTTAGTTCATTCACTGGCAACTYAAGTATTTGTACCAAATAAATGAATCTGATAGTTGAAGCCCCAGAAGTCTTTCAACAAGTGAGTGACAGGCAGATGTGGTTAGTGGAATTTGTGAAGAAATCATAATGAAAGGAAAGGTATTTTCTTATGCCAGACGTGGAATAACTTGAGGCATCATGTCAGTTTGTATATTTTYATTTATGGATGACTAATATATAGGACTTGATTGATTAAGGTAATTTGGAMAAGTTTGATTCTGCCAGCAGTGTTGATATCTGACTGAATATAAAAAATTATGTTTGCTTGTGAGATTTCAGTTAGGYCTGCTTGAAATAGGTGCTAGGTAAAATGCAGCTCTTTTATTTTTTACACAAAAACTGTTTCCTGACCCTGTGATAGAATGAAATTACTTTTTATTGAAGTGTATTTATTATCTACTTTGTTCATCTGTATTTGCATTATTTTKTAAAATTCTTTAAAACTACTTGTGGAGTTTTCATTTAGTTTTTTAGCTAAATGTAACATAAATACATGAATCTTACATGAACTGAAGAAATGTTTGGGATGTGGCTTGGCAGGAACCATGAAGAAATTCACAAATATTTTGTTTTATGCAGGACACTGGACAACAGGAAAACATTGATGCTAAAATATCTAGTTTAAGTGCTGAAATTTCAGCAATTAAACAAGATATAGCTCGGATAAATAATGAAGAGCTGCTTCCCCTTCTTAAGGAGAAAGCACAACTTTTGACTGCACCAGTGGTGAAAGAATACTTAGATCACCAAATTGCTCGGCAGGACTGTTATGCTGCAATTCAAGATAAAATAGGCAGGCATTTGATAAGACAGAAAACATCATTTGAACTTATTCAGCTGGCCTGTGAAATGGAGATGAAGAAGCACCAGGAGTTCAGCTGCCAGCTTGAGAATTTGGTAGAATCTCTGAAACAAAGCACTGATGAGTTAGAGCAGAGACTACAGGTGATAGCTGAACAAAGTGAGCAGGCAAAGCCAAGGAGCACTATTAGCCCAGAGGATGGTTTAGCTTGCAGGTAAGTGTTATAGTCACTGTTGGACTTGCAGTTTCTTTGAAATAATACTGGGGAGATGAAGGCTCAGGCAAGGGAAGCCTTGCCTGCTGCCAAGTTCTTTCTTACTGGCTGTAGCTAATTAGAATTTTGAATTTTCAAGAACTGAAGCTTTCAACATGTGGAACTTGTTTCTTCCATGTCCTTTGAATTTCTTTGCAGATTTGCCTGAGGAAAAACTGTTCAATTATCAGTCTTTTTAATATTGCTGAAGCATTCCTAATTAATATCCATAACATGAAGAGTGTTTAAACCCAAGCCTGTCTTATCGAGCACCTCCTGATACTCGAGAGGTATTGATGTTAAAAGCAGCGGTTTCCCAGGCTCATGGGCTGAGCCCGCAGAAACCCCCGTGTGGTAGGAGAGAGGAATGACTCCTCCGGACTGTGACRTGTGTTCGGTTCGTTTTTAGTGCTTGATTTGCCGTCGGGTTTGAGTGTCCTGATACCCGTGTAGGAGTCTGGTTTTTCACCATCAAAATAATTAAGTCTCCTTAAAGTTCAGGTGATGCAGTTAAGCATGTGTGCTGTGCTGCTCTTCCATCAAGACTAAATCTTAGATGTGATATATTGTATAATTATAGGTGTGTTACTGTCAGACTTTTCCTCCTTCTTTAGAATGGTGCTTTAAGTGTTTGGGTTTTTTTCAATAATTGGTAAGTGACAGCTGAATATGGTTAGGCACAGTGAATAACTGGAAGAATTAGGCAGCATTAATTTTACTCCTATTGTGTGTTTGTGTCAGCTTGTTACATTTTTGTCCAGGTTTATTATAATGTCTCCAAATCATTGAATGTTTCTGGCTACTTTTTTTTTTAGATAAAGGGCAGGCAAGTTGAAATAACTATAAACCTTATAGGGTTTGTAAACAAAAGACACTTGAAAGACATTCAGTTACTTCTGAAATATAGCTCCTTCTCCTAATAAAGCCAGTCTGATTTTATATCAGGGATCAGCTCCTGAAGATTTTGTTATGCAGAGGTGGTAGTAACATTTGGACTATGTAAAGTTGTCTGTAATCTTACTGAGCCCATTCCTGATGCAGTATAAGGGTACACTTTGCTGTAGTGTGCAATGCTGTCTTTTGCATGACTTGTAMCTAATTGGAGAATTTCTTAGCAGTCTCTTCATAGAGAGATAGAAAACAGGAAATACTTCAGTAAGCTTGATAACGTTACAAAGATTGTTCTTATTTCTTATTGGCTGTTGAAGTCTGCTTTCATTCAGCACTTTAAAAAAGATCCATCTTATTTGCAGCTCTTGAAGTGTCAGGAAATAGTTGGCAGAAGCACACTGTCAACTTCTATTTGCATTCATGATGTACTTACTAACTGTTACTTTAATATTTAATTGCTGCTAATTTGATATTGAAATATTTTGGATTCCAATTAATCACTACAATATATAGATGGAATSCTGCAATCATGGGAGATAAAACAGTGTTGTAAAAGTGCCCTCAGCAGAACTTACCTTACTCATCCTCTGACTTCTCAACACAGACATGTTYTCTTAACTAATGAGTGCTTAGGAAAGTTAAAATATTTGTGTGTCTAACTTCACTTGTTACAGGCTGTATCAGCTCCTGGAAGGAGGAAGTAAAAAACAACAATTGTTTAAAACATACAAAAACCTGGAGCAGATGGCTCAGAAGTTAAAGCAGGACTGTGCCACAGTAGAAGATCAGCTGGCAGCATCTGCTCAGGAGCAATCTCTCCTTTTGTCCAACCTAGAGGGGGATGTGGATGCCCTTCRTGGTGCTCTCTATTGTGGAACAAATCAGATACAGCTCCGGAGTCCAGTAAGCCCTTAATGATTTTTTCAAATTACTGCATTGCTAGTCGTATTCTTTTACTGACAAAAGAATAGTGTGAAGGCTCTAGACATGCAAACTGTCCCCACTTATTAGCAACAAATTTATTAACATAATGATGATGGATGCTGAACATTTACATTGTTCTTGGCTAATGTTGGATTTTTACAAATGCTGGCAGATAATAATTTTTTTGGTTTCTGAGCAAACRATTGTATCTAACTGAATTTCTTTCAAAGGCATGTGCAGTCCTATATTCCTGTAAATCTGTGGTGTGGGAGATCCTTTGTCTGGGTAGGGTGTCACTGGAAAACTTATTTAAGTTGCTCTTTATTTCATATGGACTTTCTGCCCTGTTACCTCTAAGGCCCCAGTAGTATGGTTTGGCCTCTTAAAAGCCTGGCCATGGGTGGGTCATTTAGACAAAATAAAATACCAGAATTYTGAAGGACAGCTGTAGCAGGACAGTCCTCCTACACAGCTCTCAGGTATTATGCTTAGAACATCTTTTAAATGGGAACAGAGTTTGTTAAATGCACCTTGTTATGGTTTTTAAATCATTGTAGATACCTCAAAAATGCATCAAGGGAAATCTTCTGTTACATAATACTTTCTTGGTTAATTACATAAAAATATACTTAACATTTATCTGTCAAATGAATTTACAGCATGTAGAACAGTTTTTATTTAAAAATGAGACTGTAATTGGAACAGTATGTATTTAGGGATTGCGCATTATTAAATAAAATACATTCCTATTGGTTTAAGTTACTTCTTAAAATATGACAACTCGTTCTACTGCTACTGTTTCTCAAGGAAAGTAATTCCTTTAATAAGGGAATAATGTGCAGGTAGATGATTAGTCTGCTTATACTGAACTGTCACAGGAATGCCAGCTGGGAAAGTTGTAGCTGGTATTTAATGATTTAATTGTAAAATTGATTTGGCTTTTTGTTGTGCTTTTTTTCTGTTTGTTTGTTCCCTTTTAARATTTGACTAGCAATGAATACTTGTAATTGATAGAAAATGTAATTCACTCTTGTCTCTAGGTCAGGTTCAGGTTCTTATGGTCTTAACTCATCTGGTCAACAAGTAAATCAAATTACATTTGCATAATACAATATGAGTTCTGTTTCACTGAGCTCAAAAATTATATACATTGAATGGAATCCCTTATTATCTTTCTGAKTTTTTAAATTATTTTTTTATTACAAACGTAGGCTTCCCGAAGCAAAAAACCTTTCATATTTCTAGTTCAGCTGGTATATTAACAATAGAAAAGTAATAATATTTTGTCTTTTATTTTTTGTTAGGAACTTACTGAGCARTTTCACCAACTGGAAGTGGATTTAGATGAACTAAATCATCTCCTTAAGGATCTGGTTGCTGATCTGAAGTYGAAGAGAAGCTTCTTAGAGTCCAATAGGCTGCTTCAGATGGAAAGAGACTTGTATGTGTATTTTTTCAAAGATGAAGAGCAGTTGAAAGAGATGGTGGAGAGGCTTGAGCAGCAGTCTCAGGCTAAAACCAGTGGTCTGGAAGATGAGAATTTCACAACCAGTGCAGTTCCTAATGTCTAAACAGCAATGTACTCTTAAGAAAGGAAAATGTTAATGTAAATTGTCTATGAGTTTATGGAATAATAAGCATTAGCTTGTCGAGGCTGACACTTACCTGTCACTGCAGCGAATCTTAACTGGCGCTGTTACCAGCTGAGATTGTGTACTGCTCTAAGGCCTCTTCTGCCCCCTGAATTCAATCTCAGTTTTGTCAGAACTCTTGGACGTGAAATAATTGTTGGTTATTTGAAAGAAGTGTGTTCAGGCTGCTCTTCTGCTGGCCTGTGTGTTCATAGCATCAATAGGAACGTGAACCCTTAAGTCTTTTTGTTTGGTAAGAACTTTTTGAACTGCAAAATGAATGTGGAGAAGGCATTCCAGATTTTGGAACAAGGATGTAATATGCTCATACTGAAGAGGAGAGTTCTCAAAGGCAGCATATTTCATGATTGTTTCCCTTACAGTTCTTCTAAGAAGACTTGRTTTTGTTAGAAATGTGTTGGAATATGTACCAGAATCTGTTTTAACTACCAAGACCATCTGTTTTAAGACCATTCCAATATCTCTTAATTTAAGTTGTGGTCTATCTTCTCCGTTGAAACCAGCCTATACTTATTGTGGCTTGTCAATGAACAAGAATTTTAAGTTTATCTTTTGTACTTTTGAGTTTGCCTTATAATTTATAATGATAGGCGTTTCAGTTCAGGGTGCTGATGCTTTCATACTTGTGCTTTCATGTGCATTGTTAGCCCATTTATCAAATTTTTATATAGCTTCCTAATATACCAATGGAACTAAATAGGCTTTTATAGTATGTCTTCCAGTCTTATATTTTGATGGGATCAGCTGTGCTTGCTTTCAAGCACTGTACATATTGATGAAGGTTAGTATATTTGTTTCAATTCTGTAACAGTAGTCTTAAAACTATTTTGATGGCACTCTTTTAATTTCTATGTGATTATAACTTGTTTTTAAATGTGTAATTTTTTTAACTTACTGGTTGGGTGTCTTTATGTCTGGATTTCATGCTGCTTAACTCTATACTTTGTGTATATTATTAAATGCCAAACTCTATCAATGCAATTCAGTGTGGTTAGTATTTATGGTGAATCTGTGTGAGTTTTCCTAGGCCTGTTCTCAGGCAGGTGTCTTGTTTGTATTTAGTCTGATGGGTTCTCATTTTGATCTGCCCCTGGGGCTGGGACTGCTGCTTCCCAGCCTGGGAAGTCAGGGAGCACTTWAACCGTGTGTGGGAAAGAAGTGTTGCTCTTAGGCATAGAAGTTAGGAGGAGTTGAGTGCAGGGMAGGATTGTGCTTCTGACTCTTGGAATGTCAGGGAAAAGAAAGCCATTYCACCTCTCACCCTTTCCTTCACATGCTTCTAATTAGAAATAGATGGATACAGCCAGTGCTAATTCAGTGTGTTGGSTGTTCCTCTGAATTAGATGCAAATATTTGCACTTTTAAGTATTAAAAGTTGCAATGTACCTGTGGTCTTGAGCCAAGAAAAGTATCTCTGTGTAGGCAGAGGAGCTGTTGTTTGCTGATGGTTAAGTTTGACAGTCTGCTTATGCACTGGATCTAGKGGGAGAAGGCCAGAGTAACAGCACTCCAGCTACCCACAACAGCAGGTTTTGCTAGGGTGATTGATTTGTACAGCTTGGATCCTTGAAGTATTTTTTAAAATGTTGGATATTTCTCTTGTTTGTGTTTGTGACAAGTTTTACAAGTTGTTCTGGTCTGACTGTTAAACAACAAGAAGTCATCAGTGTGGGCACTGKTATTTGTGATTCTCCCAAGCATTTTGTAGGTATTGCAGAATATGGACAGGTCAGCTGGAAAACCAGCTCMTTTTCAGAAAAGGRTAACTGTTACAACAACAGTAGCTGKGGTCAAAGCTTRTAGGGACTAAAAGTGTTACTGACCAGTTCCTTAAATTAACAAGCTATAGTAGCTATTTTAGAGTKACTAATATGTAGCAGTATTTGAATGCATCAATTTTACAAAAGTTAAGAAAGTAGAGGTCTTTTACGGTAAATATTTTCTGAAACAGCACATAACTAATGGCTGTGATAGTATTGCTTGTTTCTTATCACTATTGTGATAGTATTGCTTGTTTCTTTATTATTGTGTTGGCTTCATTTTTGTCAATTACTTGAAAGTTAATTATGTCTTTCCTGATAAAATCCAAGCACTAGTAACAGTAAATGTATCTGTGGGCTAGATACAGACTAGTTTAAAGATGCTGGGAGGGGGAAAGTATCTCACACATACTACTTGTTTTATTTATCAGATTTTATTYTCTTTTAGTACAAGTTAGCTGTACTTAGGACTGCTGATTTTTTAACTGGGATATTAAGACACTATTTCAAAGAAGTTTGTTTTTATAAATTATTATATTTTTATTTCCAATACAGTACTGATAGCCATGTCTGGGAGCAAATGTMATTTTCCATTGAGAACGAATGGCTAAACATGCTCACTATAGTTTGTCTTTAATTTCAACAGAATATAAGTGAGGATTACTCATGGCCCTGATTAATTAATAATTTGTGTGTTCTGTGTTTAGGTTTTACCTTAGAAATGGAGCGGTACATAGGATGTGAGATTTCTAAAGTGCCTTTATCTAATATTGCTCAGAGGATTATGACAGCTTTGCAGTCTATTCCTGTAGAAGCTCAGACTAACAGAGAAAATAACCAGAGTGAGTAAAAATTAGCCTGTGTTTTTCTGTTGAAAAGTTGAAACACAACAGTATCAAACCCTTAGTCCCTGTTTTTAAATAGAGAAAAACAAAAGGTGAGACTTTAGGTTTACAGGTTTAGAAAAGGAATTAAGCTGTTACTGTGACATTTGCTGTGACTTTTCCAATTCAATAATGTTATGTGAGTGCAAGGAATGSTACCACCATTTTTTTCTCTTTCTGTTGCTGCTATGTGGTACAGAATTATATGGGAATTTCAAACTGTTCCTTCAGTACTACAATGTTGTAAATTAGATGCATACATTAACTTGACTCTGGATTAGATACTTAARGATCACTRGAGGTACTAGGAACTTAACAGGAAACCTGTGAGCTCTCCAGMCTCATGTCTGTCCTTAAAACACATATTCATTAGCAGTGTGCTCCTTGTGGAGTTCTAGGGGGAAGAGTGAACAAAAATCCCAGTGAAAGAGCAGATTAGGTARTGTTACAAGTGCCTCAGCAGTTCCAGAATATTGTGGGCTCTAAGGAGGTTTTGCAAGGTGCAGGTTTTATTCTCAGTTCTGTGCAAATCACAGGCAGTCAAATTGTGGCTCTGGAAAGAAATAGAAAGTTAAGTGTTGCTTAATTTCAGTTGTCTGTTTTCTCCTGAGAACTAGATCCTGGAATATTATCTGGTTAATGGGCTTTAAATCTAACATTTATTCCATATACATCGTGGTTTTTGTAGCCACTGTTGTATATTAATTATGGTTYAGGCTCCCCTTTCAGTAAAATATTGGATCAGGGGAGCCTGGTGAGGTAGCAGTGACAAAGGTAATAGTTCATCACTGTGAAAATCACTGATACACATTTAAAGAAGTGTGGGATGAGTTAATATAAAATGCTACATTATATATGGTACATCTAGGACCAAAATCCAGGTGATTTTAAAGAAAATTTGATTTCTTTTGAGCCTCAGTTTGATATTTTACTTTTCTTGCTACCTTGTCATTGCCTATACATAAATATTTATATATATATATATGTACATATAGCTTTAGTGTGGGTCTGTAAAAAGAAGTTTACCTCTTAAAGAACAAAAACCAACTGCAAACCTCTGATGTTAGTTGGTCTCTTTCAGACTGCATTGAACTGTATTTTATAGATACATTTTWAAATTTTTAATTCTACTTAATGGAAAAAATGTTTGTCTTTAGAAGGTAAATATTGGGCTCAAATAGAACAAATATCTGCAATGTTGACCGAATTGGTGAAATTCTGTGGTTATCCTGGCAGTGGAGCTCCAAYCTTTCCATCAAGCTTTGAGGAGCTGGAAGGCAGGGATGGGTTTCTGCTGCCATCTGGTGATTCTTTGCCATAATTCASAAACAGGAAGTTGCAGATCTCTTCAATACCTGTCGTACTGACTCTTGTGTGCTGGAGGAGAGAAATGTAATCCTCATCATCTTCTCTAGGATTGGATTTGTCAAGGAAAAGTGTCTAACTGTAAAACAATTAAAAGCACTGAATGTAAACTCAGATACTATAATTCTTAATTTATTATCTCGTTGTAGAAAGTGTTGAGAAAACAAAGGTGAAATGTTTGAAGCTACAAACACAACTGTGCCATTTTGGCTGTTCTAACAGCTTAGGTTAGAAATTTGAGCTGGAGCTCTATGTCTGATTATACACTTACACCAACATGCATAAATAAGCTTATTTTCTTCAGTAGACAAATGTCTTGATTGTCCAGACAAGTGTTTTTAAGAACAGTTCTAGTAAATTGAAATAGGTTACCTTATGCTTTTTTTTGATATTGGTCAACACCATTGTTGTTTCAGAGAGTATCTTGCTGCTGGTAATGCCAATTCAYAGCTGACAGCAGCAGTTTGGTGTTGTACCCAGCGTGGGGAGACAAAACACATACTCTGTCTGTGAGGTGTCTTTTGGCTGGGCAATAAGATAATTGAGACATAAAGGAATCCTAACTGCAAACTCTGGAGAGACCTGCACTTGAGGTCCCTGTTCCTCTTCCTGTGCCCACTGATATAATTACTGCTAGCCTGTTACCCCTGGCTCCTTCATTCCAGGCTCCACTTGCTTCTCCTCTTCTTGGGACTTGTGGAAGTGTTAAGACAGAAAAGAAATGCATGTCCTAATGGTTTCACTTGCCATGCCTGTTCTGTTGCGAGATGAGCAATGTGAAAAAAATATCCCCTGCAGGTGAAACATGGTCAGTTTGTAAAGCATGATGTGCTAAACTCAGATACAAATAATGCTTTATAGAACAAAGGTTTTGTGGAATACTGCTGCTGAATTCCAAGAAAACAGGCTGTGTGAAGTTTCTAGAGTTTGGGTTTTTCTTTTTTTTTTTTTCCTTCGTGCTCATACCCTCACCTTTACTATGACCAAAATGAGTTGTGTTTCCTTGAAAGAGGCAAATTCACATAATTATGGAATTATAGTAATGCTTCCTCTGAATACCATGGAAAAGGTTTTTCTGCTTTGTAGTGAGTTTTAAGTAATTTTTTTCTTAATGGTGACAGAGCAGTCTTTTAAATATGCATATTTTGGAACCTGCAGGGCCCTTTTAAGCATGAATACTAACTTGATACTAAYTTGTTAAATGGTTGTTAAGGGAAATTTTTTTACAATTCTTTCAGGTTTGGTTAAAGTGTCAGTAATATAACCCTGTATGAAGCCTAAGGTATATGAACTGCTTGCAGATTCATTTGTATTGTAAATTGTTTCTTCTTTTTTAAAGGTATAGAGAAGACAAAGGAAAATAAACTAGGGGATAAGAATGCACATCTGAGAAATGAAAAGGCAAGCATTTTGTGAGATTGAAAACCACTAAAACCAGTCTTTTTGTAGCAGGTTTGAAATTATACATT
Organism: Cardinalis cardinalis; assembly: GCA_014549065.1. Lineage (NCBI taxonomy): Eukaryota > Metazoa > Chordata > Aves > Passeriformes > Cardinalidae > Cardinalis > Cardinalis cardinalis. Next base: position 7,442,254 of record JACDOX010000021.1, read on the forward strand.
TGTTCCTTCATAACAAGCTTTATCATGATACATTTTATACRGTCATAGTTCAGGTAACTTCCTCTGTGGTATTCTACACTTGGTCTGTATTTACCTATGAGAGTCTGGGCCCAACTTCTGTTCCCTTTTCACAAGAAGTTGGTCTTTTATGGCAGATTGATCAGAAATGAGGTTGCCACATTCAGGCAGTCACCAGAGTTTGGAAATGTTCTCAGACTCCTGTTACTGAACAATCATAAAGTGAACTGATTCTTATGAAAAATTACTTTGTATTAGGAAGCTTAATTTTGGGTTTAATAATTTCTCTGAATTTGGTTTGGTGTGCAAGTGAGTGAGTGCCAGTGCAGGAGTGGAACAGGTAACTGTGGCAGCCCCAGCTCAGGCTTTGCTTGTAAAATCCATTGAGTTGATTGATGAGCTGCAGATGCTGCAACTAATCCCAGCTGCAAATTTCACAGCCTTCCTTACTYGACTCTGGTGCGTGTTGCACACTTCAATTCCATTCAGATTGCTCAAGATGCAGGAACTGATGCCTTGTGTGGAACGAGATAGTTTCCTACAAATTACACTGGCTCACGGGCACTCRTGCAGCTGTGGTTTCACATGCATAGGAGTGGAACCCCTTTTTGTAGAGATGACACTCTAATTTTGACTGGYTGCATCTAATGAGATCTTTCTACATTGACATAAATTATGAAACTACATCCTGTGTGTCAYTTTCTCTACTTCCAGCCATGTTATTATTTCTAATAGAAGGTCAGTTCTTCGTGGAAGCTGCTGTTTCWCTCTGTGGTTAATTGTAGTTCCAGCTGTATTATTCTGACTTGATAATTAAATTCCTTTGTTTATATTTTTTGAATCTTTGAGAGAGAATTGCTTATTCCTGGCTCTATAATTACTAGAGTGTCCTAATTTAAATTCTGCTGTATTAAATGATAAAGCTATTTTCAGTTTGTCTGGAGAATACACTTGAGTGAATTATTTGTCTTTCTATGGCTCTTAAACATTTGGCCCTTCTGTGATAGGATTTTTCCTTTTCTGGTTACTTKATAGTGCCCACCTTTTGGTTAGCATTGCAAAAATTCAATAATTTGTCTTCATTTAGAACATCTACTATTCATTCTGGTACTAGCAGAAGGTGAATTAACTTCCTTTTCCTGTTTACTTAGAATGTTAGAATTACCTTGTAATTGTACTTTTACTGTAGAGTTGATCCTGTGAAGTATGATCTAAAGCAGTTTTAAGCCTTTTTCATCACTTGACTTTATAGTTCTAAGGTTTGGGAATATGGGAACTGTTTTGAGGAATATTGTGAAACCATAAAAAAGCCCCAAACTTACTGGCTTTGTCATTGTGGCTTGCTCAATCAATTCARATGGGATGGAGGTGGACAGTAGCCTTTGATTGGTGAAAACTCTATTGGGGACTGGAGGGAGCCCAGCAGGACCTGGTGGTTCCTTTGAAGGGAGGAGCTCTCAGTTTTTGCAGTGGTAATGACAGCAGATGATCTGAATGAGACTGGGCTAGCAGGGACCAAAATACAGTAATTATGAGAGATTTCAGTCACTTTCCAGTGGAGTCTATGAATATTAAGCTTATGCATGATGCTTCAACTGAAAATTAGGAGACAACTGCTTTGTGGAACAGTTAGAGAACTCATGAGAAAAATTTGTTTTTTATTTGATTATGTGTGAGATCAGGTCCAAAACCTTCCCTGCTGACAGGTGCTCTTACAGAGAATGTATATAGTCTTTTGGAAGCATTGAAAAATARCTAAGACAGCAATGCCTAATTTTCAAAAAGAAAACGATATAAAATTGAAGAAGCTTTTAAAAGAAATGATATGGAATTGCCCTCCAAGAACATTTGTAGGTAGTATAGGGATTTATTCAAAGCAGAATATTGATGATTTGAAATKAATACTAAATTGTGTCTGGAAAAAGTAGTTGGCTAAGAAACAGTATGAAGGAGACTACTAAAAATGTCATCATGCAAAAATACGAGCTTAGCAGAATTTGTATTATTCTATACTTACCTCATTTGACTAAGTTAAATGAAATATACAATGGTATAGTTCAAAATAACTTTGAGGAAAATCTTACAAATGCATCACTAATACATAATTTTTTCAAATACCTCAGGAGTAGAAAGCTTGCCAGTTCCTCTAAGGCCTATTTCTGATTGTGGCATAAAAAGTATTGAGGGAAGATGCAAATCTGTCTATCTGTAAATAGTTAAACACATATTTACCTTGGGGAATCTTGGAAGGGTCACTGATTCCATTCCAGAGTCATTGTTCATGAAATCAAGGCAGAGGATCTATTTCAGCTGAGGARTTTGTAGAGGAAACTAGCAAAATAAATAGTAAGAAACCCCTAGGGCCAGTAGCATAGCAAGGAAAATTCTGAAGGAAATAAGGATGGAGGAGTAGAATTCAAGCACTACCATGCAGCACCTTGCTTAATACTGTTCACTAGCATGCTGCAGTAGAGGGGTCTGGGGACTATCTGGAGTAGGAAAAACTATTCTGGGTGTAGTGGATTAAACAGAATAGATTGTAATACTAATATTTCAATGTAATATAATAATGTAATAATAATACTTCAAATGCAACTTTCTTAAGTATTTTTTATGTCTTGCAGTCCTGTAAGTTGCTTGAAGAGATCCACTTGATTCACATACTTGAGATTCCAAAGCAGTCATTAAGGTCCCTTGCCAAAAGTTCTGTAACAAATGAAGCTGTCCTGTAAAGTGCTCTGAATGTTAAAGCTAAAGATGAAKGGTCTCTTCCCTCTTCAGACAATAGTAACCTTATCACTATGGAAGACAGGCTACTGGACTAGATACCTCTTATGGTTGTTAATTTGCCATTTTTAGTGTTGGACTAATATTAAGTTAAAAAAGAAGTGGTTGTGGATGCAAATGCCATGTCAACAAAATCTCTACTGATACATATTTGAATTTTGGTTTATGTAATGTGGTTCCCCTAAACTGGCTCTGTTTTGTTAGTATCAACAGTTTTTCATAGAATTTTGCTTTCTTGAAAGCTTATCTAAACTAACTTAGTGCAATTTTTAGTTTCTCCTTGTAAGTCAAACAGTCGGTTTGCTAAAATTTTCTGATTTTCCCAGGAGGATTATGATTCCAGAATAGCCATATTAGAAACAACTGTCAGCCCTGAAAAAAGAACTGCTGGTCAGATAGTCAGGGTAGTGCATATGGATAAAATGCTTGGCTGTCAAGATACCAAAATATTGAGCTGTTACCAGGATTCAGGCTTCCCAAAATGGGGATATCGAGAAAGGAGTCTTTCAGTAGAAGAAAAAACCCTGAAGGATGAGGAAAACAAAATAGTTATTCCTCTTAAAAGAAAGCAAAATGTGTCTACATCTTGTTCAGAGAAAACAAGAAGATTGCATGTAAATACCTACATGTTACATGAAAGAGGATACAGCTGTACTCCAGGACAAATAAAGTCTTCTGGAAAGTATCCTTGTGATATCAGCAGTTTAGGATGTGAAGAAAAAAGCAAACTCCTTGCAACTATAGAACAGGCAGCAGCTTTTATCACTACTATGATATTTCAAGATGGTTCTTCACAGCTCAACTCAGAGCAGGTTAGTGAAGGATGGRTTTTGTTTAGAGTCACTTCTGTAGAATGTGCATATGAGTGATAATCACAAACCCATGTTCATTGGCAACACTTTTGTGTATGACATACCAAAATGTCCAGTAGATTACATTTCATTTTCAGCTACCAAGTAACACTTTAGATAAAATGAAACCACTAGGATTTTTGTTTCAAGGCTGAAACACTTGCATGCTCCTCTACTGTGTCAATGGTGAATGCAGTAACTGTAGTGTATATAATAGGCTTCATATTGTAAAATACTTGGGAATTTTTCTTTATAGGATTGCACAAAATCTGTCAGAGGAAACACTATTGTAATTGTGCTTAACAGGCCTCTACCTCATCAGTAAAAGGAGTTGTTGTGCTGGTGAAGAATCARACTGATCAGCCTTGTCCTCCAGGTCACACTTCAACTGGCTATAGTTGGAATGCTGCAAATGAAAATGATAATTTAATTTATTTAAAAACTGAACAGTCATGTCTCTGGGAACGGGAACGAGAACCAGCTCACAAATTTTCTTGGTGAGAGCACGTAGGAAAAGATACTGTTTTGCTTTACATATGCTTTCAGCAGTAATGGTGTTGGTTACTTAGCACAGGCCTGATCTTTATGTGTCAGGATTGTTGAATTTCATTTTGGCTGTGTTAATTCTGTATCAAGTCTGGGCTAATAGAAACCCAGTAACAATAGACTATTCCTTTGGGCTCAGCATATCACTGACTGCAGCCCTTTCAGAATTAGGTTGGGATTCTGGTAGGAACTGTTTACATTCACCTGCAAATCCTTTATGAGCTGTTAAAGCTGGACAGCACCAAAGARTATGTTTTGTCCAGGTTTATCTTTCTTGTATTTTATCTTCTATTTCCTGAACWGTGTTTCTTAACTAGTACAGTTTTGATGGACATTATTGTGATAAACACCCTTTCTGAGTTTATTAAAGCTTTAAATCTTTTTGCACAGTTTTTTTAATGGCTTTTGACATTCCAGGTGAARTTTTACTAGTATTCAGTAATAATACAATATAATTTTGGAAGTAAAGGCTTTATGTATCTGCTTAATAGTTATACTAAATTTTAATAAAAATTTGGACTAGGTTTTAAACTTCCAGTTGTTATAACCAAAGTCCACTTTTATTCCTATTGACTTGAAAAACATATCCCTAAAAGGGAAAAATGAGAACTGAATCTGATTCCTAGACGTAATACTCTAGCATGTTAAAACTCCATCAGAATATTTTATGACTTTCAGTAATTGCTGTCTTATTGTAAACTGCTGAATTTGGATTATTAAATTACAAAACATTAATTTCTAGATGCAGGACTTGGTTCTTAGTTGCATCTCTTCCACTGCTTGAAATTTTGGCTTGAAACAAGTCATGGCTTTGCTTCTCCAGCTGTAATATTGGGGTGACATGACAAGTACTTTAATAACATGTTATCAGCTTGAATATAGGTTGTTGTGAACTGAGAATAACGTATCAGTAAAGCATGTACGTATAAACAGTAAAAATTTGATAGGTTGATTAAGAATATTAGCATTTAGGTGAAACCTATGGRTAGTTACTTATTGTAAGAATAGTGCAATTGTTTAAAAATGGATCTATAAAACATACAGCAATACCTTGTGATCTGTGTGATTTCTAATATGTCCAAACCTTGGAGTTGTGGTCTCATACCATTAAAAATGCTTTATRAAAACTATTATTTTTCTATATTGCCCAAAATATAACTTACTAAAAGAAATGACACACATAGTTGGTAAATCTATATACTAATATTTATGTAGTTGGTTATATCTATTTAAAATATCATGAATGAGGGAATTATAGACATTTTCAAGAGGTATGGAAATACTTGACAAAGATGAAGCATTTTGGATTTAAAGAGCATATTAACAAAGGGCAGTTATGGCAATTTAGATTGTCTAGCAACTTTAAAATSAGTGTTTTATAATGCTGCATCAGTTTATCCTCTGTGATCTTATTTGAGTATGTTGTAGTATTACAGGGATGCCAGTTGATGTTTTGGATTAAGGTTGCTCTTCAAGAGTTAAACCAGGATTTGTTTTCTTTATGTACATGTGATAAAGCGTATCTGCTAGGATGTTTTAATTTCTTATAGAACAYAGCTTTGAGGATTACTGAATTGAGAATTTAATATTTAAATGCAGTGTTTAAATGCAGTATTCTATTCTTATAGGAATAAGGAAATGTCTTCGGTTAACTGTTTAGTATTAGGTGCTAATTAAAAGAACAAAGTAAATAGAYTGACTAAATCTAGGAGCAGTATAGTGTGTGTTAATGAGCTACTTCTGTGCAGGCAAGTGTTGTTCCAAATGCTGCAGTGCAAAGTTCCAATAATTTGCTTCAATGCAAAAGATTTCCTGAGGACTCTACTTCAAATTTATGGTGATGAAATCAGCTGGAAACAAGGCAAGTATTGAATCTATGATCTCATCCTGTTATCTCTGTGCTATTGGTGTTTCTGTTAAAAACACTGAGAAATAACTAAATTTAGTMAGYAATATATTACTTACTAAATTAARTAATATATTGAAAAATAGAGTTTAGTACCATACAAAAGAACACCTTTCTTGGAGGAGGTCGTGACCAGAGGTTTGGCATGTCAAGCCTCATGTATTCTTCTGAGAGTAGGAGTTAAATCATTGACTTTAGGATAGCTTCCAGTGGAAACAAAGCTSTCAACATAGTCCTGACTATAGCTGAAAAGGTCAAAATACTTCATATTTCATATTCCCTAGGAAAAAACTTCCTAGGGAAAATGCTAAAAGGAAGGGCTAAAATAAGTCCCAGAGATGCCCATAGTTGTCAGAATTAGGAGTCACTTGAATGGGCCTGTGTTCTTTTGATAGAAACAAGTAAGACTCTTCTCTTTGAATTTAAAAGAAATTACTAGCAACAAGCTTAAAATGTAAATATAATTTCTTTTTTGGTTTGGGTTTTTTTTGGTTCCATAAATCAAATTGTTGAGGTGTTAGGGCATGGGTTAGACTCAATGATCTTTAAGGTCTCTTCTAACCTAGTTATCTAGTCATTTTGTGAATTCTGTGAAATACTGCTGAGTGTACSTGTGTACATGTACAAAAGTACATGTGGCCTTTCAGGAAGGGCTATCTCTATGGAGAAGCATCAGCTTGTGTTCAGCATCTGAAAAGTTTCAGTAAATCACAGTRAGGATCTGTACAAAAACCAGCACTRGAAATGGGAAARGTGGGAAAACAAATCCTATAATGGGACTGGCAGTAGTGACAGTTTATAACTTGTWCACGCAGGAAGTATTTGATAGTACTTGATCCATGGGATTTGAATCTGAAGTTTCTAGTAACCAAACCAATTCTTGTTTAGGCTTTAAACTTTGAAAYTTGATGCTTCCTCACTCATTATTTCTGCTATGAAAAAAACAAGCACACAAATCTCCAACAAAACACACAAAATCCCTAAAATGCTCTTTAGAGTAGTCCTGTAGCTGTAACTTGCATTATGGACATTTAGATTTGCTTCCAGGTAACTGAGTCTGCAAGCTTGTATAGCATGGAGTTCTCTATAAATGTACCTGTAGGTCATGGTTTGAACTTAGGGCTTACTGAAGAGGGTACTTAGGTTTATCTTTGARTATATCACAAAGCAGTCTACTTATTAGTTTCTCCTGTTCTTTGTAGAAGTGCAGGACACATGTTGAGATTGTAGCTCAAAGGAAAGTGAAACAGCACAGGGCTTGGCCCATCCTGTCCATCTGTGTGAGCATGAGGGTGCAGTGTAAGCACATATGATGCTAAAGGACAAAAGGTTCTGAGTTTTGGCAACAGTGCACYGTGCAGCCATATATGAATTCATATATACATTAACAGTCTTGGTCTGATTGCTAGGACGTAAATCTCTCCCTGACCCCCAATAGCAATTTTGCGGTATCAGTCAAGCTAACAACAATGATGAGAAAACTACCAGAGGAAGACTCATAAAAAACCTTCAGCTTGAAGTCTTTCAGTTCTAAGAAAGGAAGGTTTTTACAGTAAATCTAAGGAGCCACAAGTTTACTTGTAATTGAAAACTTGAAAAAATCAACCAACCAAAAAAAGCCCCCCCAACCTCACAAAACGACACTGTTCAAAAATGTGCAATACTGTACTTCCTCCTGTGTAGTCATGATTCTGATCGTGTGTTACAGCTGTGAATTCAATGTTTGATATTTTTGTAGAGTAAATACTTGTTCTTTTAAGATGTGTGTGTGCAGGAAAGATGGGCAAACCTTTAGAGCTATTTTTCAGTATGGGAGGTATTTTAAATATTTTGAACAACTTGTTTTTGTAGTTGCCAATAGTRTCGTGTTAGATCCAAGGATTGCAGCATGGCTGATAAACCCCAGTGACACAGTTCCTTCCTTTGAGTGTTTAATACAGAAGTATTTTGAAAAGCCTTTTTCAAAGGGAGCAGAGAGTACAGATACAGGCACTTTGAGAAATGTATCTGTAAGTAGTTTGTTTTCAATTGTTTGGGTTAAAAAGGGAAGGAAATGATAATAGAATTACTTTTGCTTAGAAGATATTGCAAAAGAAGGTAGATAATGGATAGATTTTATAATGGAAGATTTTATAATGGAAAAAAATATTCTATTAATGTGACGTTGGAAATTGAAAGAAGGGGGAGAAKGGGAGGTTTTATTGCATCTACCAASATRGGAGCTCATTCTCCAGGAACAGCTGTAAAATTTTCCTTTAAAACTGTTAAGTTCAGTAACAAAATGAATTAATATAGAGTTTTGTATTTTTTCTCTTCACCTTCCTGCAAAATGGTTTCCAACTCTCCTTTCCAAAATATCTAATGCTGTTTGTTCTCCAGTTCCTGTGCACTTGTAGCCTGTATTTAGTTGATTGTTATTAACAATWTTGCTAAATTTCTCAGCTGGTACACCCCACATCATAGGCTGAGRAACAGCAGGGAGTCAAATATGAACCTTCAAGCATTTGTATGWAAAAATCTGTGAATTTTAGTTCACAGAGTGAGAGAACACATGATGAACTTTTTGAAATGTTATCCCCTGCTCTATGGAAAGTTCTTCCTTTATCATAGCAAATGTCCTCTGTATTTCTATTGAAATGTATTTCCTGAATGTTATAAAATATKTGTTTCTGTTTTGGGCTATGGGGATCTACTGTGGACACATTAGCTTTCAGAGGTTGTTTGAAGGATAAGATGATGTAGAACAACCTAAATAATGTGGTTTTTTCTGCCATTCACTTTTCAGAGGCCTTGCTTATTCAGACCAAGTATTGTACCATGATTGTAAGACTTGTAGGATACAAATCCACAGATGCCAAATGGGCTTGGAGCATAGACAGGGSTTGGTTGTACTGGCACTTGCCCATCAGTGTAGACGTTTCTGAGAAGAACAGAGGCAGTTTACTTGAAAGMATTGGGTGTAAACTGCAGTTGTTCAGAAGCTACTTCATTAATTAAGTTATCAATGTAGGAATAGACAAGCAAACAGACAGAAGTTACCCATGGTTCTTTTATGTGTGATGGCCTTGCTGTGAGTCAGCATCCTTAATCTTGTCTCTTCCCTTAGCTTGACTCAGTCTTTTGTTCTTCAGATGGCCCACCTGTTGTTATTTTTCAACTTTGTTATCCTGATTTCCAGCTCTGAGTTAAATATTGAAATTTTATTTCCTTCCTGTCCTACTTCAGGTCTAGTTTGTTTCCTTGCCACAGCCATCTCCAGTGACTTGTTCACTCAATTCCCATCCTTGTGACATCCTGTGACTATTCCCCCCCGCCATTCCTCATTCCTTAATTTGTAACCTGCGCTCTCACACTTCTTTTTTGGCTTCTCTCTCTTTGCCCAGTGAGTTCCAGTTCTTCCTGTGTCTCCTGGTTCTTTGCCAAGTTTATCTCTTCAATCTTCTTGCTCTGTTTTTACTGGTAGATTCCCAACAGTTGTCTATACTGCCAGAGKGATCTGTGCTAAGTGATAAATCATCTTGTGCCTCACTGCTTCAGTGAAGCTCCCTGTCTTGTGCTAGTCTTGTCCACCCACCACAGTACTTGGAATGACTGCTGGTTTATTCTGTAGCCCACAGCTCACCCACACACCTCTAGCACAAGGATGTGCTGCTTGCTGCTTGTCTGTGTATTTGGTGCTGTGCCAAAGTGGTCATGGTCCACACTCCCTGAAACATTTGCTGRAACAGGTGCTAAACATTATGCTGGTCTTGTCATCGATGCTTTTACTGCTGAGGAATTTTGGTGTCAGTTGAAGCCTGTCACTGGCCTGTCACTGGGCTCTCTTCCACCTCCAGGAGGGATCAAGCAAGCTGTCTGTATTTCACAGACAGCTCGTTTGTTCCAGAACAAGTTGGTATGGACAAGGTTTCTTGGAGACAGGTTGGTGACTTTTCACTGCAGTATGGACTAGACTGTTTYAGAGCGAGGATCATCACCAGTGGATCTGCATATCTCAGTTTTGAAGAGAGCCCTCTGCATCTTACCTTCCAGACCTGCTGTTTCTCTTGTTTTATTAATTTTATTTTTAATGGTCATGTTACTGCAACTAACAATCTTTCTCAGTATTTGTATACATTTCAAATGATATTCTAGTCAATTGAAGGAGGTGACCTGGTGTTGTGTGGAACACCTCTGGAGCAGAGGGGAAGGAAATGARCGGTTCTGGCACAAAGCAGTACTTATATGAGAAAAAGAATGCAAGGAATTTTTCCTCATTTTACAAGTAGGAAAGGAATTCTGACTTCATTGTCAAAGGCAGTTTATCAATATTATATTTCTCTGTACTTGATGCAAAATGTAAATATAGGAACAGACAAAATCTGGAATGTTCATAATCTAGTGCTGTGTTCATAGTCTAGTGCTGTGATTTGGGTTTGACAGAGATCTAACAGTGTTTCTGAAATGTTAACAGAAGGTAGACAGAAAAGCACATTTTTACAATTTATACCTTTTAAAAAGATATATTGCTAAAATATTTAGGGTGTTGTTAGCAACAAAGTTACTGATTTATTTTTGATTTATTTATATCAGTATCAAAAATTAGGTGTGAACTTGGAGAAGCTTTATAATGTAATGATGGACCTTACTCATGGCTTAAAGGTAAGACAAAAAAATTTTCTCCGGAATAACTATGTAAGTGTTGAATTAAAGAGAGTTAATGATGTATTTCTCATTTAAATTAGAATAATACAATGCTTCAGTCCTTAGTYAACATTTAAAATAAATTGCCCATCAAATTTGCCATTTTTTCTAGAAGGAGATGTTGTCAAGGTTAATCTTTAGGAGAAACTTTTCCTCTGCTACRTTTAACTAAATGAAGATTCTGAGAACAGGAAAGGTTCAGAATATTGACTTTTCTTTTAGTATTTTAAATCTATATATTACTGTCTAAAAAGTGTTAAAAGAGGTAGAACATATAGCTATTTTTTTCTATGTATTCCTTGCTTATGAAAACTCTCAGCATATCTTTTGTTCTAGATTGTGTTAACCAGGCAGTGGTCACATGCTGGGACAGGCTGCCAGAGAGGTGGTTGATGGCCCAGCCTGTCGGTGTTTAAGAGGCAATTGGACAGTGCCCTTATCATATACTTTAAATTTTAGTCAGCCCTAGATTGACCTGGCATTGTTACTAGATAGTCATTGTAGGTCCCTTCCAACCTTCCAAGTGAACTATTTTATTCAGTTTTACCCCTTATTGCAGTGCAGAATGCTTCTCAAGAAATCTGTTGGGGTGTGTGTGTTTTCTGCCTGTAATCATATACCTGGAAAGGGCCAGAATTTAGGGATACACCCAGGTTCTGGTAGAAGGGGCGTTACAGTTTCCCAGGGATTGTTTCTGAAGTTGCTGATAGCAGGTGTAGGGCTTGGACCAGGAGGTGATGGAGCCATGTTGATGTGGATATCAGCAGTGTGGTGAGCAAAYCATGAAGGGAGGCAGCAGAGAAATACCAAAGGCACAGAAACACTGAGACTGAACCCACAAGAGTTTTTAGACAAGTCAGGTTGTTTCAGTGGTTAGAAAAACACCAGACTTTCTGTTCTCAGTAAGTAATTTGGGGACATGACCCTTTCAACTCTTATTTCCTCACTAATGAAAACAAAGTTATGAATTATGAATGGTTGCCTAATCGTTCAAGTGAACAAAGGAAAAAGGATAACTGTGTGTGCTATTATAATGAAGCTTGCTTTAAAAATAAACTGTTTAGAAAAAAGGATATGTATATATATTTCTTTACTAGCATTCTTGTACAAAATAGTTACTATTGCAAAATTCCTATTCCCCACAAAGAGAAGTGACAGCATTTAGAAACTATAATTTACACTAAGTAGTATTTCATGCCACACGCATATGTTGTCATGTAAAAAGGGAATACAGAAAGTGAAATACTCCTCACTGGGAAATACTGAAGAATKTATTTGTAACTTACTTTACAGGCTCAAGGTTTGTGGAACTTATTTTGCACATTAGAGCTTCCACTTATCAAAATTCTGGCAGGTATGTGAAGTTCAGATCAAAATATGAATTTTCACTATTTTCACACAGCTGCTGACTATGCTCAAGTGGAATGTAATTCCTCTGAATATGAAATGTTATCTTAGCCTCATAACAGCTGTGTGAGCTTGAGTTTCCATTTTATAGTCTAAGAAAAGTGTAAGATTGAAATTGTGAATTATAAATGTTCTTAACCTAAAATTGTATTTACAGTGATGGAAACACACAAAATATATGTGAACAAACAAGAACTGAAAAAAACATCAGAGATTCTGGGGGTAAATTTTGTATTATTTTTTTTTCTTGAAAATTATATAGCATCATCTTTGTGCTTTTACTGAGGATAACTGATTTAAAGGAAAGGAACTTTTTGTCACATTTTATTTAATAGTGTGATGTTTTTARTATATCATTATAAATGATTATATTTACATTTTAGGATACATCCCTATTTATTTGCACAAGTAAAAGACACATTTCAGTCATCAGCCTTTCYCCAGAACTGAAATTGCATTGCAAAATGCACAGGTCCTTTTGGGTTATGTGTTGTAGGGTAAAAATGATAATGACTCTTTCTGAACCTACAGTTTTCAGTACCCATCTTCCTGAGAAGTGATAGACTTCTCTCCCTTTTTTTGTGAACAATACACTCTTTAAATGAGTGTTCTTTGATAAAAATAGCTGCAAGAGGATCCCTTTTTGTAACATAAAATTTGACTAGATAATCATACTGGTCTGACAGATTACTAATTTATCAGAATAATTTGCATAGCTGTGTTTCTCACAGRTCTCTATAGGCTTCAGTAACTTGAATTCTTTAACCACAAATGTTGGTACTTCTTACTACAATAAATCCCCTTCCCAGATCACAAAGCAATATAAATTAAGGAGTATATAARCAATCTACTCAACCAAATGTTGACAGCTAGCCATGATTACACAATATCAAGTACTCMATTTTAAATAAAGGTCCAATATTCTCATTAACCTTGGAAGCAGCAGATTTTGAAGAMAATAATAGTGCAAACAGAATAATTTTGATGTTGTAATTTATAGCTGCGGCTCAAAGAGCTTGAACAGGAGGCTCACGAGGCTGCTGGAGAACGATTCCTTTTGACCAGCAGCTGTCAGCTCCGAGAGGTATCATTTGTTCTGCTATTTCTGCTTAAAGTGTATGTTCTATAGATTTATTGATACAGGAGAACTGTAAAGCAGATATATCCTTACCACTTCTGACTTATTCTATATTAATTATTTTCTGATTTTAATGAAGGAAATATCAATTTTTTAACTATGACAATGTTGAATAATCCGTATTTGAATGTGTGTACATAAATTATGCTCTTTTTTTAGTAAATTTTGTCTCTGCTTCAATAGCTCAGAAATAAAGATTTAAAATTCTGTATTAGTTCTCTTTGCTACAACATGCTCTATTTACCTTGTAACTTGTTTCTGTTTAAGTTCAAGCACCCAATAATTTTCCTTTCTATTTCAACACTTGAAACACTGAAAGATTTATTGTCTTTTTCTTACTTTAGGTACTATTTGATAAATTAAAGCTGCATACACTGTGTGAAAAACTTCACAGAACTGAAATACAGCAGCTCGTATCCACCTCAGAAGTTGTGGTGAGACAGGGAAGGGGTTTAAAACTAGCTGCATGATTTAGCAAAACTTCTAAGTTATATTTCAGCCTGTCCAGCCTGTCCAGATCCCTCTGCTGAGCCTTTCTGCCCTCCAGCAGATCAACTCTTCATCCAGTTTGGTGTCATCTGCAAACTGACTGAGGGTGCTCTTGATCCCCTTGTCAGATCATTAAAAAATCATTTTTGAAGATAATAATAGCAGTGGAGATTCTTCTTAGAAGAGAAAAAGCCTCTGAGCAGCTGCACTTGTTTCTGATTTGGTGCCACGATTGAATTGCTCTAGGTTRTATAGGAGTTAGAGTAAAGTGCACAACTCATTGCTGAACATGAATATCTTTGGGAAAAGTAGAAGGGTAATATTTATTTCTTAAGAAAGAAATTTGACTTTTCAGTCAAGTGTCTGAACTACCAAATATGATCTCCAGTAACCTCAACAGTATAACCATAAAACCCACACAGCACTCAGGGAGAAGGAGGTTTCATAGATCAGACATGTGATCTTGGAGGGTGACAGAGAGCCTTGGGAAGTGGGAGGCATCAGTGAAATAGAATTCGTCACCTTTTTGTGGGAACATAGGATTTGTAGCTATAATCAAAGCAATGCTTTTATGTAGTCCAGTATTCTTTCCAACAACTGCTGAGACTTGGTTATTTGGAGAAAGGTGGGATGAAACCTTGCAGGAGACAAATAGTAAACAATAAATCTGAAGATGTTAGTTTCTCCCTCATAGCAAGAAGAAACCCTTATATTTTAAATATAAATTTTAGTACAGTTGCATCTRTTTTTCATCCTGGGCTATTGTAGTTCCAGGACTTTTTTGTTGTACTTATAAATATCCAATCTCTATTTTAATAAKTTAATTCTTTTTCTCAACAGAATTTTTAGCAGTTTCCAATCAAAGTAATCAGAAATATGCTTTATTTTATTGGTTTTTAATTTGACAGTTTGTATTTCTCTTGAAGTTTTCCTGCAACTTTTATTAAGACTTGAAGAGGAGAAATTCTCCTCTTGGATTGTGTGTATATAAATATGTATGTGTGAATATATGTATTATTTTGTCTACTTCCATCAYGTTCTCTCTTGCATTGGTGCTGTATAGCACAAAAACATACAAAGGGCCATAAATAACATACACACATCACACCCCAGTGTTTTCAAAGTTGCTGTAGAAAAGTTTTTATGTCCATGTGTCTTTTTGTGTCTGGGACAGGAGGGAAAATGAAGTGGGAAGGAATAATCTCCATCCTTCCTAATGAAAGCTTCCTTGGGGCTGGGATTGCTTGAAGGATATCATCCTTCAGCCAGTATTTTGTCCATTCAGCTTGTCAAGAAAATTTCTTCCTCCAAAATGWATTCTGTTAAAGTTTGTTTAATAATATAACTTCAAGAAAAGTATGTCAGTAATTCCCATTCTTGATTTTGCAGCTAAATAAATTACAAGATCTTCATCCCTTGCCTAAGATAATTTTAGAATACCGCCAGGTGAGCTGATAGTTTTTCATGGAAAGTAGTTGCATTGAAGCAAAATTTAGCAAGACAGATAACAAAGTCATAGTTAAATAAAKAAATAAGTTGGCTCTAGTGAAAGTTCATTCAAATACTAATTTGAAGGAATTATTCTGAAGACTTTTTAAATTGTAATGCTTATTGTTGTTTTGCTCTATGTTTGATTTTAGCTAGCAAACAACTCGTACAACGTTGCAAAGACAATTGGAAAACTTCACTGTTAAATTTGTGTAGTACTGTAAAGCATACTTAGGGCAAAATGTCTATTTTTTGAGTTCTGAAGAAATGCTTTGCATAAAGTGAAAGAGATAACTGTTTGTGGGGAATTTTGGGATGACAAGCCTCCTGAAAATCCTAAATGATCTAGTTAGTCTGCTCCCACTCTAAATCATTAGGTTTCTAGTGAATGAGCTTCCAAGAATTAAAAAAAAATAAAATTAAAAGTTTAAAAGTTTGTGGGTTTGTGTTTGGTTTTGATTTTTTTTTTAAATTTGTTTGTGATTTTTTGTGTGTGTGATTTTCATGTAATTTATTGACCTGGGGACATAAGATATAAAATAATAAATTCAAATAATTCATTTAATAGTATCTGCAAAGCTCTGTCTTTAGGTTATAATGGAGTGCTTACCTRACTTACAGGAATAGGTTAAGCTGTCAGTGAGTATAAATCCATTATTTACTTGGATAAAACTGTCTTTAAAAAAGAAAAATCTACAAGCAGGATGCATTTGGAAATTAGCATCTTTAGTTTGAAAAATCTCTTATTTTTGTAAGTAAACATTTATCTTAAATTTTATGTATTTTAGGTTCATAAGATGAAATCAACTTATGTGGATGGACTACGAACGTGCATGAAAAAGGTAAAYGTATATAAAGTAGCTTGTAAAACCSTAAAAAGATGTGGAATGATTGCAGGCTTAACAGTTTAAGAACCTTTATACATGGAAAATTTACCAGTATTTCTTTTGTATTTTCTTGTTTTGATTGCAGTGAATTTTTATTACTGATACTTATATTAAATAAAATWCAGTTCTTTGTCTTCATTCTTTATTTTATTCTGTCTTTTACTTTTCCTGATTACAGGGATTCATTTCCTCCACTTGGAATCAAACAGGAACTGTGACTGGCAGACTTTCAGCCAAACATCCTGTAAGTGAGCTTATTGGAAGATTTGCATTTTAATTGAAATGCAAAATTAATATTACTTGTACAAAATATGTAATATTTTTAACATAGCAAATGTTTGTTTTCCTGCAAGTCTAGCAGTTGTTGTATTGTATCTAAATGGTGGACAGAGAAAGCTTATTAATTATTTTACTGTAGGACATCTGTTCTTAAGCATATTTTGTGGTATCTGTGATTAGAATTAACATTGTTACATGAAGTAGAGGAATACAACTGTGAGCCATGCATGTACCTTGGATACTTCCTTGTCATGAATTCTGATGTTCATGAAGCACTCCTTGTAAAGCATCAGTGGGCCCTGGAAAATGGGTATTACAGAAAGAAAAGGAAGCTCTCTTCTTCTGGCATTTGGCTTCAGACCTCATAGCAGTAAAGGGCTCAGCTGGCAGTGCTGGTGCTCTGGAAGTCTTGCTTAYATGGCTGGAACACCTGGGCTCTTTGTACTTCCTCTCTTGTCTATGAGGATCTCCATGTACATGCCTGAAACGTGTTTTGTTTGACTTTCTGGACTGCTACAGGCTTGGGTAAACTTTTTTTTTCCTTTTTTTTTCCCCCCTTTCCACAAAGTGGCCTTTCAAGGGCTTACTTGAATGTATTCTATRATCCCATTTCTCTTGGTATTTATGATGCCCGCTGACCATTGGCTGTAGGTCAAAGGCCTTTGTGTTCCTCTCTTGTCACAGCCCATGGCTGTGTGGATGAGAGTGCAGGAGCTGGTGTGGGACAAGATGGGGCTGCAGAGCTCCAGGGGCTCGAGGCACAGGYGAAAGAGCAGCAGAAGAGAAGTAGTGACTGTCTATCTGGGGAAAGTTTCTGTTTGGTTTAACCATGGCCTTTTCTACCAAAGACCTGGCCTCTGGCCCTATGGGTGACTGGGGACAGAKGCAGAGATGGGACTTGTCTCATAAAGGCTGGAGGGAATCTGTGAGGCTGTTATCCTTTTAACTTGTGCCCCAAAGTGTTGTCTCTTCCTTTCCATGCAGATTTGAGTACTGCTTATCTCTGTGCAGGACCCAACCTTAAGCTTCATGAGCACAAGTGGGATTAGGAGCTTTCTGCAGGCTTGGAGAAAGGCCATGGTGTTCCACAGCTCTTTGTGGGAGCAGAGATTTAACCTTAACAGTTGTGAGCACTTTGCATGGATTGGCTCATGTGGTTCCTGACAAGTCCTGCCTGGAATGGTGACTTTGGGTTTCTGACAGAAACCTGTCCTGGCTGTTTCTCACCTTCACCACACTGGTGACTTCCTTAGCTTTTCTATCACCTGTCTTCACAGTTCATGTTTCATTTGCATCTTCCTACCCTCATGGTACATATTTCCATACAAATTGTTGTCAAACAATTTATAGGAAGTGCTTATGCTTTTTGCTGAGTAAAAATCAGTGTTTAGGATTCTGAATCAACAACAGAATGGGTAAGTGTTACTGCTGCTCTCATTTCTCATGCACCCAGATGGGAAAAAGTGAGAGGAAAAGATGATCATGAAGGTCACAGTTTGCTGAATTCTGTGATGTGATGCACAGGCATTTCCAAGTCAGAGCTGAACAGACAGCTGTCTTGRAAAACCACATACAACACAAAGTGACCTTTGGCCCATCATAGTAAAAAGGACAGGACRTCTATTTTTCTTAAAAATTGTTTTTCTTCAAAATAATGCTGCTAAAGTTAGCATCCAGGGTTGCTTAAGGCTGGCTTTTCCTTCTAAGGAAAAACATTGGCATGGCTTTTTTTGTTTGAAATGTTTATRGAACTTATACCATCTGTTTCTGAATCATTTATTGATATGGAAGATATACTGCAGTGCGCAGTCACTTTGCTAAGTGTTAAAGGATTGGGAAGATTCCTGCCAGAAACCATAAATATTGGAGATATTTTTGCAGTTACTATGATATTGTGTCAAATTTTAGCTGAATTTTTTGCTGAGGCAGTTTATTTTTAACTGTTTTAAAATGCTTTAACAAGTGATTAAAGCAAAAGATAAGTGTGAATCACATTCTTTGAAAATTCAAATGGAARAACATCCCATATTCTGCAGTGCTTCTGAGAGATGGGATTCCAAACAAAGATTTCTTTCTTTCTTTTGTTTTGTAAAGGTGATGGATCTATCTGTCCTCTGTCCTTTAAGGCATTTAATGGAGTCCAGGAGGGTTTTACTTGTAGGTTTGAGGGGAGATGACTAGACATTGGATACGGAGCAGAATTCCTTTTTCAGATAAACTCTGTCATCTTCTTTCAGRCAGTTCCACACTTGATATATGGATGATGTATATTTTTATCTTTATGTGGGTTTTTCTCAATAGATAAGTTTATTCACATGAATTTTTATGACTTTTGTGTTGTAACAACTTAGAGGGAGTTTCTTAGCAGGACTTTACTTYAGTGGCTCTCCATGTGTTCATCTATTTTAGTTTAACTGTACACTTCATTTCTTCTCATTTGGTTTCTTCCTGTACAAAATGTGTGCTGTATAAATCATGTGTTTTTCRCAAATAACTGTTCATGTATTATTGCTGAACAATAACATGTATTATTGCATTTGTTCTTGTAGTCTCCTGTTATTGCATTGTGGATGTCTATTTGCTACTTTTGGAAAACTTGTGTATCTGAAACCTAAAAGTAATTGTAAACCCTACAAATTATTTTATAACGTATCCACGTGCTAGTTTGTTGGGTTTTTTTTCTCTTTGATGGATTGCTTATGACTGTTAGGGGAATTTAATTAGGTTTATTGTTTGAATGTGTTATTTTCAAATTGTTTTTGTATAAATGTATTAGTCTTGTCTACATTAGGATGCTTTTTGATTATATTACTCATAGATAAGTTTTATATATATTTGTGACTTTCATAAAAGCTTGTTTATGTTCTCCAAACCCACTTGGAAMTATCTCTTTTCAGTCTCTCATATTTTAAAGCAGAAATAAATCAAGACACAAATGGAAAAGCATAAACCCAATTAAGATCAAGCCCCTTTCAGAATGAAAAGAGAGAAATCCTGACTTGAGATATAAAGATTGCATAAAATTAGATGTTATAATTTGGTTTAAGGTGTAAATTTCAGTGCTAGAATCAGATATTCTGTATTAAGGTTTCTTTCCTCCAGGCTTCTGCAGCAGAGAGAACTGAAATGCTGCTAATGACTTTATGCTTCTCTACTTCAGAAGATGTTTGTATCATTAAATTGAAAAGCATTAAGTGGTGGGCTTCAGGGAGCRTTTCCTTCCTTTTAGTAAGAAAAAGTTATGCTGAAGATAAATAAAAAAATTCACCTTCTTGAAGAAAGTGGGGAAAAAAAGGTATTCCTGCTTTTCCTCAGGAAAAATGCTTTTWTAGCTTGTCCAAGAAGGCAAAGAAATAAAATAACATAACCTATCAGTCAAAGAAACATGTTAGCCTATAATTTGGAAATCAGGAATGTARTTTGAAAGGGAAACTAATTAGGGCATATTAAATGTTAACATGCTTAAGGAAGGATCATAAAGAACCTGAAATATTGCATATATCTCAATCTCTTCAACAGATATAGGATTTTCTGGTGGTGAATGCACAATAGAGAATTGCATGCTTGTTTATTAGAAAATGAGTGTTGCAAGTAGTGTTTGGAATATGAATAATGAATTTAGCATCTGGTTTTCATTTTTCATTTTTCTAAGGGGAGAAACTCCCTTGAAGTAGAGGCCCCTCTGAGCAATTGCCATCCAAAATGAGTCTGTTCTCTCAATTAACTTAGCAAACCAGTATTTCTGATTAGCCATACTGTATCTGTGTTATTTCCCCTCTGGGCTGTTTTTTTGGAGTGAAAAATTTTCAAAATTTTCTCTGAGATAAAATGGAAATGTGGTTTTGGCATAGTTTTGGGATTCTGGACAGTGTGGATGGGATGCTGCTTGTTTGTCTCCCTTTTGTAGCAGAATCCCAATAGGTTTTCCATTTTGGCATCCCCACATGTGCACTCCCAGCMGGGTGGTCTGACAGAATTGCACTACCAAAGCTGTTGTGACAGCTCCAAATTTCAGGCATTTTGTCCAAGGCCTTATTAAGGCTGCAGGCTGATGTGTGCTACTATGAATAGTCTTTCTGGAAGTTTGAAGTCTGTGGTCACAATTAGATTACAGCAGAAACAGGATGTTCTTCAAGGTGTTCTAATAGTGATGAGATTCTGCACTGTCTTGTTTTATCCCTGCCCCTTTCCTTCACAGCYTTTAGAAGGTTTGGCAGAGGCTGGTGCAATGTGGGGAATCAGACACCAAGTCTGGGAGCGGGGCTATGTTTGCATTTTGCTTTTTTTTTTAACCCCTCCCCAGAAACGTGCCAAGGCTTGGCTGCTTTTGAAACTGCGCTGATAGAAATAAGATTTTTGTGAACTTGCTTTCATACAGTGTCCAATGGAGAAGATTATTTACTTTAAATGAATAAATGATATGGGCCTTACCTTTTCATTGATCKTGGAGTGTGTTTTCTATTTTTTTTAAAGTATGTTTATTGGAAAGCATAGGGGATAGAGACATGTCAGACATATTACAGGTTCATATAAAACATCTTCATCTTCTTTAAAGCTTCTATAATGTCATCTAGGCTAACAAAATCAGTTTTTGGTAAGTATTCTCTAATGTGGGCTTTTCTTACAACAAGGGTGAGTTGTCTTAACAAGTATGAGAATGCATCTTTGCTTTCTTGGTCCTTTGAATTAAAGCAATTTAATGTTGTATTTTCTAATCAGCACAAACCCCTGTCACTCAGATGAGCTGATATGCTGTTAGAGGAAGCCAGAGTGTGCTTGCTGATTGTTGTGGTTGATTGGTGTTCTCTGAGCATCTTTTGCATTCAGAACATATTTTTGTGCCATATTTCTTTTCAGTGTGTTTATTCCAGTACTCTTGAGTCATATGGTGGTTATTACTGCACTAATAGCACTAAAACAGTATCTCATTTTATGAGTAGAGTTATGATGTTTTTATAGCTGCTTTTGTTGTTGCTTAGTTTTTTTCGAGTTATCTTAATGAAGGCCTGAAGAAACTACATTTACAGTGTTGGAGACAGAAGTTCTCTATTTCCTCTTCCTCACTCATCACAGTTGAAGTTCTGTGACAGGAAAATTGTACTTAAAAATGAGTCAATGTGCATTTTGACAAGATTTTGGTCCAATGTCATTTTCAGGATGAAATTTTACACTACCTTAATATGGAAATAGAAAGTTCTTAGGTATTAGTGTGACAGCTGTAGTGTGGAAAGCCACTGTTGGTCACATTGTAACTCTCATATCTGATGCTCCAGAACATCATTGTGTTGGTTTATTACCCAAATGCATAAACAAGGTTGGCTCTTTGTTCTCTCAGCATCTGGACTACAGTGTCCTTTTCTATGATATATGCCCATCTTTGGCATTCTCTGTTGTGATGCTCCTGATTTGTATAGATTCATTTACCTCATGGTGAGTGGGTGTATCCAATACATGGACCACATTTTATAGCACAGTTTGGCTCAGTAAAGCTTATAGCATCATCTGGGTTGTCATTCTTTAAAACAAGCAGTTCAATCTTGTCCTCTTCTCTTCTGTTTGGGATCATCTTTGCATGTATAATTGTTCTGTGTGTTATTTAAAGAAAGGTAATGTGGAGCTGGTTTAAATCTGCTTCCTTGCAGTAATAGCATAAAAGATACTTGCATTTTGTTTATGCAGGATAAGGTAGTCTGTCATTATTTCTTCTACAAGCTAAACATAAACACAGAAATAAACAGAGCAATTAAAATTGTTTGCTCAAAAATGAAAGATTCTATAGAACTTGGAAAAATATCAACCAGAGTATTTTTAGCACATTATGAAATACTGACTATGGAGGCTGAAATCTTCCTTCACTGTCCTTTATTTTCTGGCAAAAGAAGTTCTCAGAGAAGCTTAGATTTGTAGAAATGGGGGTAAAAATGTTACTTTAAAATCTTCCTATGCTTGAGAGACGATAGCATACTTCCACTTGTTTCTTTAAAATTAGAAGATAATATATTTCAATCCAGTATGTATTAATTAAATTGTCAGCACTTGATCATTTACTGCTATGGGTGGGCATTGCTAAGGTTGTTGATTATATGCTGATTCATTTTATCCTTTAAATGGCCTTCTCCAATGATCTTTTGGGAATGTTTCAGGTAAAAGGTGTGATCATGTTTCAGAAATTCATCTTGGAATAAAGCTACTGCCACTGCCAGGTTATTTTTCCTCTATAATATGATTGGAGCACAGAGCTAACAAGAATCAAAATTAAAATCATCCTTGCTAAAAAGCTTGTTTTGATGAATGTAGCTTTCACTACCTTACAGATTCAAAGGTGTTTTAATGTAAAGTAATTATAGTAATATCTATTACTGGAAGTATTCTGTTACATGAGTTAATCTATGCACTTTGGGGTGTTTCTTGGAATTTTATTAAGTCTGATGCCATGTAATCTGAGAATAGTTTAAGAGCACTATTAGCATGGAGTTTAGCTTGCAAGGAACAATTAGTGTCATTCACTGATAGTCTGTCATAGTCGTTCTGCTGCTGTTTATCCATTCACATTTCAACTCATAGTCGTTCTGCTGCTGTTTATCCATTCACATTTCAACTCCTGTCTGGGCACTTCTCTTGTGCCTGAGGCTGGCATGTACAGCATCCCCTGATGTCACACTGGTCACAGTCACTGGCCCTCTGTAAGCTCTCAGGAGTTTCATGGAGCCCATGTCCTGCTGAGGCAATTTTTACTGTCCTCATCCATAAGGCAGTTGCTCAGACTGAATCTTCAGCAATGTGCACAAATACGTATGTGATCCTTATATTAAATATCTCTGTGTCTATTTGTTTTTAAGTTTTCTGTTGGAACTTCTTGTGAATKGAATAAGATTTTAGAAATTCTGCCTGATGTTCTTTTTCAGTTTTCATATGAAGCCCTCCATTAGAGGGAGTTTTAGATATACACTGTAGGAACTACTCAGTGCTTGGAGACTTATGTTCTGACAGGACATTTAACATAAAAATCTCAGACACACAAATTATGTCTTGTCTTACAAGTTCTCATAAGGGGGAAGTGTTACTATAGTTCTCTGATGGCTGAATTCCTGTTTGCATGGACAAAATACAGTCTTAACTCAATCTCAGCATAGATTTCATTGTGTTTTAACATAGCAAAAGTATTTAAATAGTTTATTTTGCTATGTAGTGTTCTTCTACTGTACAACTGTCTTCCAATTTGTATCTAGGAAAAAATTAAACTATCTGAAAGGTCTGACAAGAGCAGAAATGAAGAGTGATAAAAACATGGTTTATAGGAAAAGGTCAAAAGTTAGGCAGCTTGAAAAACACTCCTTGTCTTGAATGGACCAGTTTTCACACAGTAATGATTTTCCAAAGCTTTGTCATTTGTATTCCAAAGAAATTCAGGAAAATTATGTCAGTAGCTYTACATTCCTATTGTATTAATCTTTCTCTGCTGACAATTATTTTTATTTCTGTGTCATTAAGTGGAAAATTTGCCAATTCTTTATTTCCTCAGCAACCTTTCATAAAGCCTCAGGAAACTTTGTGCAGGGTTTTGGATGTGGATGCACTCTTCCAACCTGGGAATAACAGTGGGCAAAAAACCAGTGGTTTGTATAACAGTTGCTGAAGATGGACAGATTAGGACAGGGGTCATCTTTCTGTCACCTCATTGGCCTTGCTGTCCATAGTTCTTCTGTCCTAGCATGATCATCCACTGGCTCTGACTCTTGGGAATTTACAGTTAAGGACCACATCTGTAAAGTCAGGAACTGTCCTTTTCTCATTGGGAGCAAACAGACATTACTTAGGTTTCCTTTAACTCCTTCAATCAGCTTCCTGTTCACAGCCTTTTAAGAGGAATTCCCTGCTAACATATGCTCAGCAAATTCCTCAGTATGTGGAACAATCTTGTTTGAGATGCTAAATTTTACTCTTTTCATAAAACAACTGTTCCATCTTTGCTTTTAACAGTAAATGCTCCAACCTGGAAATCTGGTAGTTTTTTTTTGTGGTTAAAGGCCTGGTATTTGTACCTTTGGACAATATTCCCTTGACACTGTTTGCTTTAAAGCTATAATATAAAGCAGCTAATCTAAAACTATACAATATTTACCATCTCCAGCTGCCACTCAAGGAGTTATCTCTATGCCTTAGCATTGGTTTTTTCCACCAAAACAAAGTTGTATCTCCTTGGGGTTCATCCCAGAGTTTGAGCTTCCCATGTTAATGAATATTACTGTAACAGAGCTAATATTCTGTGTATAATTTTCTTTCAGGAAAATGAAATTAAATAAGTAATAAAATGTAGTCAGTTTGTACATGGGAATCAAGAGCAGTCTTTTTCTCTTGAAAGATACTATGGGTATACAAACTTCCTTGCTTGCTGTGTGAAGGTGAAAATTTTTTACACAACACAGATTTTAATCAAATCAGTGAGCAAGTTTTTTTTTAAATTTTAAAAGTAGCGCATCAAAACCTTTTTCATGTGCTGCTAAATCTTTATTATCTGAGATCATTGTCAGGTCTAAATTTCAAGGAGTATGGCAGAGTATAGTTGTAGGAAATCAAGCACACTATTCTTACAGCCTACTCTCTGGAGTAAGAAGTCATGAATTTTGGTTGCCCTTTTTTCCTTCCTTGTGTTCACGTCTTTCAAAGCTGATCAAGCTTGTTGGAATAGGACGAATAACTCCTAAGTTTCCCACTTGTCTGATGTCTAAAAACCTTGATAGTTCTTTGCTGCTGGTAAGGCAAGAGGGTAGTGCCTTACCTTTGATTGATTGTTCTCTGCTGAAAAGTGCAAACTAGTACCAAAAATGAAGGAATCCTTCTCCAGAAGTCTTTATGGTTCTGTGGTTTTTGACAAGGAAAATAGATGTCCTTAATTTTCCCCAAGCCACTAGATGGCGATTGCAGACAAGTCAAGGTTTGCTAAGGAATGTATGTACCCATCCATACCAGGCTGGCATTGCTATGGTGACTTTGTTCATTTTCCTGTTTTCTGTGTTTATTGAAATCCATGCCATATTTAAAAAATTAGATCTTCAGACTGTCTTGAAATTGTGTTTCATATAGAAGTCACAGAAAACAGCTGTTTATTCCTTTAGAACTGTTAATTAATGCTAGTGTGGGCAATAATTAAATGTGGAAATTTTCCAAAAGGTTTTTTAAAATTATTTTTGCAGTGTAATTTCTCATGAGTGAGTTGCCCCCAGCTTTGGAGGTGCCAGATAAATTAAGTAAGTTTCATGTTGTGACTGCCCTCAGTCTTTTCATTCTGTATTGCAAAGATGCTCTTCTAGGCAGGGTGCAGTTTTCCTTGCTAGTTCTCCAATACCTTTGGCCTTTAACAATGGAGCAAGCGAAGTGTTGATGGTTAAGGAAGCAGTTCACTGAACCTGTGCTTACATTTCTTCTCAAACTGATTAAATGAGATGTGAGAGCRCACCAGGTGTGGTCCCATGCAGAATAACAAAAGACAAAGAAAAAGAAGTGAGAAAATTTTGAAGAAGCAAATAAACTGGAGAGAACAGTAAAGAATAGCAAGAATTAAAAAAAAAAAAAAGGCAGTTGGAAAATTTTTTAAAATGCAATTAGAAATTTGGAATGTAAAGCTCAAAGGAATTGTCATCCAGCTATCTATTAGCATTGTAATGAAGTCTGGTCTTACAGACCAAAGACTTGATTCTGCTCTAAAAGTATCACAGTGCAAGTCATCAAACAGATGCTGTGGATTTAAAAGCTTACTTTGTGTTTCATTGTGTAGAGCTGAGTTGGTGTTCGAAGAGAATAGTTGTGGCCTAATTATTCTAATAAACTTTCTGGAGAAGAAGTTGCTAAGAGAAACCACAGGAACTTTTGACTTTTAATGCTTCAGTTTTTACTGGATTGCTACATTTCATGAGAGAAACTAGAATTTTGCTGCTCTGAACTTTTTTCAAATGGAAAAGAAAATCTGTGTGTTTCTCGAGTATGAGGAAATAATTGGTTTCCTGAAGCAACGTCTATTAGAGCTATTAAATCTTACAAGATCACAGTCCCAGTAAATGTTATTGTTTACAAGAAATGCAACTAGCTTTTGCTCTTTGTTGGCGCTGGTAGCCACTGTAAAACAATAATTAATTCCTTTATTTTGCTCTTGTGTTTGGCACTGTGCCTCACTAACAGCAGGTGGATTGGTCACCACATCAAAGGATTTGTACATGATAAGTTTACCTGTCCAACTCCTTCCTTCTATCTGTTTGGTCTAACTCCTTGGCTATATTTTAACTTCCCTTATGACACATCTGTTCTGTATACATTTATAAATGGATATTCTTATCTTAGTAGGAAGTTTTGTCTCTGTTCTTATTTTTAAGTAAGCTCTTAGAACAGTGAGGGAATTAGTCAGAATCAAATGCCCACAGAATAGTCAGCAGCCACCTCTGTGCATTCCCATTTATTTCAGTAACTGCCTGTTACATTGCTTTGTTCCCCTCCCTGCAGTTTGTAGGGCTTCAGAATGACATATTCCATAAAGCTTTAGAAATGCAGATCTGGGTAATTGTAGATTAGTGAGCCATTTTCCAGTTTAAAAAATGCTTATAACTATTGATGCCTTTGTATACAGACATGGATGTGTATTCTGAGAGCCACTGGGGTTGACTGAGGTTACTTGTTCAAAATAACAATTTATGCTATTAATAATGTAAATGGGGAGGAGGAGAGATGTAGGGGTTAACTGAATCCATATAAAAAAACTGAAAGGGGAATCAGAATATAGGAAATACAAACAACAATCCTACTTGATGTAGAGTAAGAAATAATTAAAATGCACCACCAGCCTCTGTGATTAGGTGAAATCTAACTTCACGGACTTCAAAGGCAATTTATCCAATATATGTCTGTATACTGTAGTCCTTGGAAAGAACTGAAATAATATACTGGTTTTAATCTAGGAAGAAATGAAAATATCAGTGGCAAATGAAGATGCAGAATTTTGGATACCAGAAATAGAAAGCTCAACAGAGTTGAACTGACTGAGAAGAAACTCATAAAACTGGGAAACTGCTTGTTTGATTTTGATTAGGGATTGTTTCATTGATGATTCCACTCTCCTTGCATAGAGTGACTTTCCTTAYGGATTAGAGCATCATTTATCAAGGCTTGAAGCTATGTTTGTGAGRCTTTAAGACAGACACCCAAAATCATTGGTTCTGAGCCTCCTTGACCGGAGATTGTCTATTGAGGATTTTAATATCTCCAAGGGTAGAGGCKTTGGAACTTCTSTGGGCAGTCTGTTCTAGTGTTTGACTACTGACACAGCAGAAAAGTTTTTCTTACATTCAAGTGGAATTTCCTGTAATGGTTTCTGATTGTCACCTCTTGTCCTGTTGTCGGGCATCAGTGAGAAGAGCCTGGCTTCATCATCTCTACATGCTCCCATCAGGCACCCTGAGCAGAGGACAAGGATCAGTCTCTTGGCCTGCTGATGATGCTCTTCCTGATGCAGCCCAGGATGCTGTTGGCCTTCCTGAGTACAAAGCTCATGGCTAGCTCATGTTCAGCTTGTTCTTCTCCATGATCCACAGGTTGTGTTCTGCAGACTGTGAACCCTGTGGGACCCTGCCAGCCTGTGTCTCCAGCTGCCTGAGGTCCCTCTGAATCACTCATCTGCCATGTCAAGCATTGCTCAGGGGTTTGGATTGCCTGCCATCTTGCTGAGGTTGCATCAGTCCTGTTATCCAGGTCATAGATGGGGCTGTTGGGCCTTATTTGCCCATGGGCTGCTCCAGCTGTGTGACTGACCTCCAGCTGTGTGACTGCACCTTTGTGGCACTCACCAAAGCCCTTTGGAGCTGCAGTTCAGCTGGGTTTCAGTCCACCTYACTGTTCACTTATCTAACTTGTACTTCAGCAGCTTCTCTGAGGCTTTTATGAGTGAGTGTTTTGAAAGCCTTGCTGGAGTCAAGGTAAACAACATCTGCTGCTCTCCCTGCATCCACAGAGCTGCTTACTGCATTGCACGAGGTGTCACTGCTTAAACATTATTTCCTCATTCTAAATCCATGGTGACTACCTCAGATCATCTACTTAACTTTAATATGTTTGCAGATGTTTTCTAGGCTTATTTGTGCCGTCATCTTCCTGGGAACTGAGGAAAAGCTCATTGGCCTGTAGTTTTCTGCATCTTCCTTCTTGTCCTTGTGGAAGATAAGAGTGGCAGCTGCTTTCTTCACAAATCTCCCYTGACCATCACAGCCTTTCAGACATATTCAATCTGGGATTTTGGCTTCATCCATCCTTCTATCAGTTGGAAGCTAATTTTGGATTATGGTGTTGTTTTTATATGTTTTTATTTTTTTTTTTAATAATTCTAGGATTTTCCTGTTAATTATCTGCTAGAATAGCTTAATTATTTTTTTTACCCTCCCTCAGAAACAGTGAAGAGAGGTATTATAATAGTTAACTTCCACAACCAGCTTTTCCACCACACCTGTTCAAGCATTCCTTCTTGTCTGTTGAAACATAATTTTCAGAGAGGGCAATTTTGTTTCTCTGTAAATTCTAACAAGATGTGGATACCCTTTTCTAACAATAAGGGATAACATTCACATCTCAGATTGGATGATCTGTGAAGGTTTTACAGATAGACTTGAAATGTACACATAAAACCAAAACTACAGGATGTATTTTATAGCCCAAAGTGGTGGTGATCMTGTGCCCAAGCCACGTTAATTTTCCACTTTTGATGCAGTAAAACAGTCACCTGACTCAAGCAGAGGAAAACTTGATATTTGRAAGACTCTTGTGAGATTGTCTCCTTATTTCTCTACTCCTTTAAATATCTGAAGTAAATGAATTTAATAAAATTTGATCTAAATATTAGAATACCTCACCTCCAGGGGAACCTTAGGACAACTTGTCAGTATGTGTCTTATACAGATAGRTTGAACTATCCACTGGAGATTGCTGTCCTGGCTGTAGATTCTACCCTCTACAGCCAGTAGAGGCAAAATCCCTGGCTGTAGAGGGATTCTACACAGCTTGTTTAAACCAGCAACTTGTCTAAAATTAATTAATCTAAAATTAGATTAATTAGATTAGAGGGATGTGTTAAACTATTCCAATAGCTTAAAGATGAACATTACAACTCTCATGTTTCTTGAGTTACCTCTTTTCTGAAGATCTAGAGAAATTGAGGTGTTAACTAATTTACAAGTGAAAAGACATTTTGCACTTGTAATTACTTACTGRTGTTTTCCAGAATTATTAATAACACTTTTAAAATTGAATTCAAGGTAGACTTTGTTCATATACCCTCAATGTAAACAAGAGAGCAATGTAGTGATTGATTTTTATATTGTTGATAGAGTCTGAAATACTTTTTTTAAAATTCACTATGTTCAGGATTTTGAAGCTAATGAGACAAGGAAAAATATCAGTGAGAGAAACTATTAACAATTTTAACCTGTGCTGGAAATTACTGAAGTACATGTCACAATACCAGTGTAGAGTCAAATGAAAAGCCCTTCTCCATCCTCTGTTAGAATGGTTCTATAAATCAGAGTTAAAATATATTTTRATGTGTGTAAAATTAGGCTCCCACATTCTTTCATGTCCAGGTACACAATAAAGGACTAAATTTTCTGAGTTTCTGAGGATCTACTAGATTCCATGGCCACTTGGACTGCATATTATTCATATGAATGAGCACTAGTTCTCCCCACCTTGTTGWTAGTGGAAATCAATAGCTGCCAATGGGAGTGTTAGTTTTGTGTACAGATTAAATAACCACTTGCTTCAAAAAATGACTTTAAAATATGCATTACCATAAGCATCGCCACAACTGTGTTTTTAAATGTTTCTAGATGCTAAARAATAAAATATTCCAGTTGGCAAGCGTTTCTTCTGGGTATTGATGGACTGAGAGCAGTGTTGCTAGTTTTTATCCATGCTGTGAAAATGTTCTGTATTTTGTGTGGTATTCTCCTATCTCTCTCTCTAGGGTGCTGTGGCAGGTGTTCAACTTGAATACATTTAATTGTACATCTTTAAGGGTGCTACTAGTGCTAGGAATGGTGCTGTTGTGGTTTGGGGGTTTTGTTCTTTTGCTTCTGCTTTAAATTTCAATAGCTTTTGCTGTCTGATTACATCCCTCTTAAGTTTAAAATAACAATTTTGAGTTGAAAATTGCATAGAAAATGATCATTCTGATTTGGAAATTATATAGCACTATTCCCACTCTCTGAACTTTCAGGATTGCATAATATTAGTATGTTCCTCTAATTCCGGAACCACTTGCAAATTAATTACATGGAATGACAAAATCAGAGCTAGATACACATTCTCTTGTCATGTGTGGCTTTTCTAGTTAAAGAGGCATAATGACACAAAATAACAGAAAGGAGTTGTTGTATGCATCTTTGATGCTTTGCTGGAGGTATATGAACCCAGATCTTGAAAAAAAAATCTGCTGCTGATCCTTGACTTGCATGTTGGTTGATAAAATTAGCTCTAGTTTTTAACCTGGACTGATGTGCTGTAGACAATAAATGGTTCCTTATTTATTTTATCATGCATTTCAAAGAAGTAGGAATAGGTACTAGAAAAAATCCAAGAAGCTGAAGAATATTCATTTCCTTTAGCCTGCAGGCAAGATTCACATAGGTTCTTTTTTCAGAAGTGATGCAATATAACTAAAAGATACAGGTTAAAACAAGAAGTAAATTCTTTTTTATTGGATTAATAATTATATCTTCTATGGTGCATCCAGAGATTGGGTTTGAAATGGCCACAAGTGAGCAGTTGTTCTTAGAATATTCCAATTTTTATGGAAGAACAAATATTCAAAAATATATACAGATGGAGAGTGTGAAAATTCCTTTGGGAAAGGCAAAGTGGTTAATCTTTCTTATTATATAGGAAAAACTTGTTGGCACTAGTATCACTAATACTGGTAATAAACTGTTCCTAAACATATTTTAATAAATTTGCACTTACTAAGCATTTCTATTCTTCCTGTTTGTAGAACATTCAAGGTATCTCTAAACATCCAGTTACAATTGCAAAGAAACAGTACATAAAAGGTAAAGTGTGTTTTTATTAAGATGAAAAGACAGTTTTATCTAATTATTTTACTGTGTGGTATTACATTTTGAAGCAAGCTGATAGGTCCAGCATTAAATATCAGATGATCAATGCTTTGTTATACATTAGCATTTAAACCAATTACTTTTCCTGGTTGTTCCTGAAAAAATATTTGGTGTTTCAGCACTGATGTAAATAGTTACAAGCTTTTAGATTTATTTTGTTTCCCTCACTTTTTCCAAATGAAATTATATATCTTAAATATCCTAGGGATGATTTTGTGTGTGTTCAGCTCATAAAGCTTTGCCTGAGTCAGTGTTTAAGCTGGGCCATTTTAATCATACTCACAACTAAACACCAGTAGTTAGTCAGATGTGTTGTTTTTGATAACAGATGTGTTAAGGCAGATGATTTAAGGCAGATGGTTCAGAGAGTATCAAAGCGAAGTCTAGAAAAACATGAGCCAAATGATAAAGAGAGAAACCCACAGTAGCAGACTCAAACATAAGAAAGATTTTGGAGCACACATTCTCCTCCTGGAATGTCTGCAGCCACAGCTGGCCAGTGCTGCTCAATGTTTCTCTGCTAAGGGCAAGCTTTGCCTTTTCACAGCTTTTCACTCGCTGTGTTGGAAATAATACAGGTCATTAAACAGGAGGCTAGGGAAGATAATGTAAAATTTTGACAGCAGTTTTATTTTATCTACATGAGTCATTTTTATAAGTATTTTTKAAAAGTTGCTATTAAAAACTGTGTCAGCAAGGGCAGCATAAACCTGAGGTGCTGGGCATAACTGTAGCACATGAAACTTTCTGGAGTCTTTGTTAATCATCTTATATGCTTCTCAAAAATGTATTTCTAAGATTTTCCTGTATCAAGACATATTTTTTTCTATTTTCTTCACTTTTATGCTGACCAGATTCTGTTGCATTTCAAACCACCATCCCTCCCTACCCTATGTCAAATGATATTCCCTGGTTGCATTCAGTTTCTAGTACCTTGTGTTAGTGTTTCATCATATTATTGGGGATTTCTGTCRTTACAATTTGGATGCCTATGACAGCTGTATGTTCTYAATATTATATTCCCTTACCATCTGTAACTCAGAATTTGGTTATTAACACATTGCTGCAGTATGTTCAAAGATACAAAAATACATATTTTCACTTATTTTGTAGACCCTTCTTTATGAATGTATCCTTTATTAAGTGATCTATGAATAACATTAGTTATTGTATATATTTGATAGCTTGTGTTTAGGAAAGGGTTTAGATTTGAGAAAGGAAGTGAGCAGTACTGCAAGGATGGTGGAGGTAAAGTTGTACATGACTGATATAGTGAAATAATTGTGATGCTGGCAGTTAGTGCTCTGCTRGTTTGCTTACACTGCCATTTCTGTGGTGTTGGCTGTGTATTTGGTATAAAACCTTCTATGGYTTGCAGCACAGTATTTTTGAGCTGGTGTTTGGGATTTAAATGTGGATCTCCTCTCTAGGAAAAGAAGAGGACATAATAACTATTTCCCCAAGAACACTGTTTGTTTCAAAAAAAGGATGTACATTTTTAGCAGCAGGTAAGAGAGAGAGTGAATTATTATTTTCATACATATTAATGTCACAGTTCTCTCATGTCTTTTTCCCCTCTCCTTTGGATGACATATTTTACAAGGCTGTCAAATCCCTTAGTAACAATTAATTTTATTATGTGATGTGTGTTCCTTATTATGCTTTGGAAGTGGATGATGTTTTAGCCTTGTGAGTAGAAACAGTTAATAAGATTAATTGACCCATGAAGATAAGGAAGGATTGAGACACTTTGTGATCCATAGCTGGAATATAACATCTCCAGGATGAGCTTCTTACAGGCATCTGCCTTTTTTGAGAATGAAGAAATTATTGAATACACCAGGCTTGCATTTTAATTTGTGATAGTCTGGTTAAAATGCAGGTATGTTTTTATGTTAGAGCAATAGATGCATTTTAACACTGTTTTCTAGACTTTTCCCATATTGAGTTGAGGATCCTTGCTGACTTATCATCTGAACCAGAACTTCTGAAACTCTTCCAAGAACCTGAAATCACTGATATCTTTACTACACTGGCTTCTCAGTGGTAAGATTAAATGTTGCATACTTTAATAGTAATTAGACAAAATATTAAGAATAACCTAAGGTATTGTATTACTGCATAATGATGACAAAAGACAGTATTTTATTACAATGCCTATCCTTCACACTAYTTTAACACTATTAATTCCCTTCTGTCTTTCTGAGCCTTCTCTTCTCCACCTATCAAAGTGCTGCAATCCAACTGGCCAGTGTGARCCTTGTGGCTAAAGCTGATGCAGTGATATATTGTGAACAGTGGTTGCTGATAGCTTCCTCCTTCTATTATTTTCAACCAATTCTTTTAAAAAATCCAGAGCAGCACTTAGAGAGGTTATCCATCTGAAAAAACAGAACAGCTTTTTTTAGTAGAAGTACAAGCATTATTGAAATTTACTTAGATATCCAATAGAAGTATTGGAATCAAATTACATATACTTGAGAAAGAGAGACTAGAGCTTATGGGATTTCTTTTGAACTAATAGGGTTTAGTGCTTCCATATTCTGGAATGATTCGGAAAAAGTGCTAYCCCAATAATTTAAAAAAGGTAGATATTTTAATCTCTATATCTATATAATTATTTACTGATCTCTTCAGTATGCCAATTAAAATATTAAGTATCAAAAAAGATAGAATATTAGTCACTTAGCTGTTGAAGGTATTTTATATTGTTGTTTATATCATGGTGATGCCTAAAATCCTCACTTGAGACTACTACTCCATTGCACTCAAAAGTGCATGAGCRTTCAGTAAGTGCCAGGGTAGATGTCAAGAAACTTGTGGTTTCAACAGATAGGTCAGAAAAAGATTGAATAGAATGTTGTAGCATAAATCTGTTTGAACAGACTGAAGTTCATATAAATATKATACAATTTGCTTATTTTCTCTTTTTCTCCCCCTCTCTTTTATCTTTTCATCTCCATTTTAGTTGGAMGATTGTTAGCTGAAAATGAAAGCAAAAATACCCATGATTGATTGAGTTCAATTCTCATCCTACAGTTTCTAAATTTTTGCAGGCATAGTCTTCCAAACATGGTATTTCCTACACACTTCCGTAGTTCACAGAATCTTAGAATCCTAGAATGCTTTGGGTTGGAAGGGACCTTAAAGACCATCAGATTCCAGTTCCCCTTCCACGGGCAGGGACACCTTCCTCTATCCCAGGTTGCTCCAAGCCCCATTCAAAGTGGCCTTGAACACATCCAGGGCTGGGGCATATTTGTTTAATATGTTCTGAATTTGGACAAAGAAACAAAATGGAGCTCACATTATATTTATTCTGCGACCAACAACTGTTTCAATTTGAGACGTGCATTCTGAGAGTATGAAACTCCAGACCACAAACATTCCATCAAATATATCTATGGAAAGATCACCTTTCTTTTAGAGTTTCTTAGAAGCTTCTCTTGATACTGTAGTCAGTTCTTAGCTCTAACACAATATCACTGGAACCTCATGATGGAGTTAAATCCTTATTTTAGTTTGATGATTTATTGGAAATGTATGCATGTAGATGAGTCAAATTTTGTCTCGGCTCTGGGCACTGCTCCAAAATACCATTCTATTCAGCAATCTCATGGCTCTTGGCAGCTGTCAACCTCTTGCAGTTGCTACATGGTAACTTTAAATTTATTGAAATATTACAGCAAATATTTTTATCAGACAGAATTGTCATGGTATATCTACAAAATCATTACATAATGATTCTGCTGACTCTACTCTCAAGCTTCAGTAAAGCTAATACTTGGAAGAAACTTTCTATTGAATCTGTTAGATGACTTRTGAATCACAGAAACATGAAGGGTGTGTTTAATCTCATCTAACCTTGGACATCTGTCACATACTTGGAGAGATTCATTTGGCAGACTGCTGATATGCCTGGTGTAATAAGATCAGTTGCACAATAAAAGTGTTGAGTTCTCACCATTGAGAACAAAGTAGGTCTGGGGTGGCCAGCTTAAATGTGGACATCTTGTATTTGTTCTGACAAATTGAATTTCTCCTGTTGGGTCAGTTCCTACTGAACTCAGCTTGGATTTTTGAATGTTGTCCTTCATTTCTTTGGCACCAAAGAGAAGATATAAAATTACAGGCTTCACAAATGCTTTCTCATTCCAGATATTTATTCATCTTTCATAGTCTGCTGTTGATAAATAAAATCTTTAGGGCCAAAATTTAGTCAATTGCCTTTATTGTAGTTGATTCTACTGGCTGATATTAGAATCAGTTCTGAGAAGAACAAAATAAACAACAATCTTTTATCTCTCTTTGGTCATCTGGTTTTCTCTGGGTCTTAATCCTTTAAAATCTGTGCAACTGATACACCAATGGCCATAGCAAAAGTTTTGTTCTGTTTGAAGGAATTGCATGTTGTTACTATTTGTAAATCTTTCTTAATGTATTTTGTACAATTGGAAAAACCTTTACGAAAAAAGGTTTTTTCTCTAAAAGATCTATAAAGAATGGATTAGTTTCTGAAGCTCCCTCTCCAAGGACAAAAAATTAGGTTAGTGTTAGTATCTAGTAGCATATCAGCCTCTGAATGCATGTCAGGTGGTATCTTTTAGCAGATTTTCTGTATCTAAAAATCCTTAGACTGGTAAATATTAAATCATAAATAAAGAAGAATATGTTATTGGACAGAAATTTGAGCCACACTCCAGAGTCCAGCCAAGTTTTCTATCAGTTTATTCACTTATTTTTTCTAAAYTTCATGGCTTCTTCGCTGAAACATGACTCTGTTCCTTAGCTGCCCTTCAGACTAAAGCCTTCAATCTGAAATCCAACCTKTTTAAAAACTTTCACTGGCTTTTTATAGCATTTGGCAGGAAATACACATGGGTGGGCAGTTTCTGCAAAGAGGTGAACTCTGAGTTCCTGATTAAATTAAGATCTCTTATGTATAAAAGCTTTCCTTTCACAATTTGGTTTGGTATTCTGTGCTGTGACTCAGCCTATCTCTGGTGCCTTAGAGATGCATCTCTCTTGGAACCCTGTTGGATCCATGTTTCTGCTAAATATCATTCATATGGCATCTTTACCCTGGTRAGCAGAGCAGGTAGAGGGGTGTGTGTGTCAGCCCAGGTGGTGTGTGTACATGGTAGTAAAGGGCTGAGTGGAGGTATTAACTGCCAAGCTAAAATTCACACATGTGCAACACACTACCCAAACCACCAACCCCAGTGAGAGGCAAGGCTCCTGCCAGGCTGGGCTGGGATCTTGTGCTGATCTGGTGAGCTTGTGGAGGCTGCTCATTTCTGGAGTAACTCAGCTCCAGCACTCTGTGCCTCCCTGCTCTGGGCTCAGCTGTTTGCTGGAGACCCTGCTTGCTGTAGAGCGTTTTTGAAGTATTGTGTATTCCTTTTGGCAGAACTGTCTTGAAGTGGCTATTCAGCTAAAACTATTAGAAGCTGCAGTTAACTTCCACAGAACCATAGAATAATTTGTGTTGGATGAGGCCTTTAAAGATTATCTAGTCCATCCCCTTGCTATGGGCAGGGACATCTTCCACTAGACCAGCTTGCTCATCTCTGCCTTGTACAGCCAATATATTTTCTGGTCATCTAACATAGTTACCCCAGCTAAAACTAAGATGATAGAGATTTTGATGCTCACTTGTATGTGTTTAGTGCTCTTCTTCCTGTTTTGCTGGGATGATGAGTTATTACCAAAACTATCTTAAAGTGAGTCCTCTGTTATGTACTACAAAGAAAAAGCCTTAAAGGCAGGTCAACACCTGCTATTACGAAAACACCAAGAGTGCATTACATTAATGACACACTGAGCACATGGCAAAGTTTCAAGGCTTGCCTAAACTTTTAAAAATTCATGATATAATGGATTCTAGCTACCTGCAAGTTCACCTTGTGTTATGTTGCCTTGATGACCTGTGACAGTCATAATCCTTTTAAATCCAAATCATCATCCCAGTGCTGAAGGTGAYGAGAGCTGTCCTGGCAGCTGTCTGACCAGCCAAGAGACCCAACTGCCGTTAGACATCCTGATGACAACAAACCTCAGTGTGAACTTTCTCWCACTTCTTTAGCTTTTACAAAATAAATGAAAAATAAGTAATTGTATTTAAAATGCTGTCAATGTGCATATCTTAAAATCACTTTCAAAAATAGATGCTGAMAAATAAGTTTAGTCTTTTAGGTAATCTGCACTTTGCAAAGTTTAGTAATTCGGGGTGTAATGATTGCCTGTCTCTTTCAAACTCTTYTTTTGTCACCCTTCTCAGTAGGTTGTTCCTCCATCATAGTATATGCTCATATTGGCAACATTGAGTCAAAAACCAGGATAAGTATCTTGATTTAGCTAAACATTAAACACATCATAGCATGATGTATTTCATATAGGGGTTTCATCCTGTCTGAMTTCTGCCTACTTTCCTGCTTGAGTGCTTTTTTGAATTGGCATAGTACTCCTTCAGAGTTCCTATGATTGGAGCRTTAATCCATACTTAAAATATTTGGGTAAGTCCTTTCCTTTGTTTCTTTAGAATCTGCCTCAGACAATGGGAGATCCCCGGTTGTGACAAGTTCAGCTGCATCCAGCAGAGCACAGTGCTGCCCTCTACTCGGGGTCCTGAGGGCAGCCTGGCCATACAAATGCAACTCTGTTATTTATGACTCTTAACAAGCTTAGTCAATTTAAGCTTGAAGATGTTGTCACTGTGATCCATTATTTGCTACAGATATTCCTAATGTCTGCAAAGTATATTTATGTTCTATGTTTTATGTTCTCAAGCCTGAAATAGAACACTGATATGTCTGTCATAAATGGCCTAGCAGATTTATGAGACCATTTTTCCCTTTCTAAATTATAACTATGAAATAAGATGGTAAAACATGTAGTMTCTATATCCTAAACCAAGAAGTTCAGAGGAAAAGACCCTGTAAGTAGATTTGTTGCAAATGGATTGGAAGGAAAGTCCAATATTCTTATATCAAGAAATTTAAGAAAGGGAATACCCAGGTGATTTATAGTYTCTAGGAATAATACTAGCATATGAAACAAAGAACATTCTCTTGACCACATTACTTCTCTGAGATTTAATAATATTTCTAGATTGTTTGTATTGATTTACTGTTATCTGCTCATGGTAAATATACCTTTTCTTTAGATGATATTTGCTATTTGAGAAGGGGGGAAATTAACAAAGATATTTAGTAAGTTGCTTACAGTATGATCTACTTGCAAGCATGAATTTATTACTGCTATAAATGGTGAGTGTTTAATTGTGTRAGAGTAGAAAGATAACTGTCCCTGTGCACAAATTTTCCTGTGCAGTGATAAATTACCTGGGTATTTTCTGTCATATATTCTGTGCTATAGGTTGTCTGTAGATCCAGTGTAATGATACCCAAGTTGGTCTATGCTTCAGAAAAATGCCTTTAATAGAAAACAGTTTTAAACAGTTATACTCTAACTCTTTTTCAGTACRGAAATCAGAGAATACACAAAAAGTTTGCCTGTATGCAGTGAGTTTTCCTTAAATTCTAAAAGTAAAAGAATAGGAGAGTAGAGAAATTAAATAATCTCTATATAGTAATAGTTATATGTTGTTATATAGTAGAGGAATAGGTATGATACTGTTCAGTGTACTGATGTGTTGTATATTAAAAGGTATAATAATCTGATAACTGCTGCCATTCTAGTATGAAAATGGGCATCCTCTTTAAAGTATCAATGTCTAGCTCTRAACTGTAATTTAACCTATACACATTAACTACTGATGGTGAATTAAAGTAACAAGGTAGTTAGTGCATACTCTTTAAGGGGGCTATTTGCTCTGATTATACCAATGAAAGGATGGTTTGTGGCAGTTGTGTGCA
The DNA here is from genome assembly GCA_014549065.1 of Cardinalis cardinalis. NCBI lineage: Eukaryota > Metazoa > Chordata > Aves > Passeriformes > Cardinalidae > Cardinalis > Cardinalis cardinalis. The sequence goes on from JACDOX010000021.1 coordinate 7,481,753, forward strand.
ATGCTTACACTCATGGCAGTGTTTGAAAGAAGGCTGGAGAATTTGATARTGGTCTAGTTGCTCCTGTTTCACATTGAGATCTGAGTTTTGTAAGATCCAAAGCACAAAATTCTCCCTTCTCTCTCATCTGTCATCTGCTCCCTCATATTCATGCTATTAGTGCTTTCTTTTGTGTGGTGATGGAGAGCAGCATGAATACCTGTGCTTCTTCCAGGTATTGAATTTACCTTCTAGTAAGAACTGGGCATAATAATTGTTCACCTGAGTCTGTGTGGCTTTCAGASAGTTTAAAAAAATGAATCCAGAGAAGAGGACATGTCTCATTATGCCTGTGGAGCCATGGCAGTTTATATGTAAATAAATAAATGTGTAATTACCCTGGAATTCTAAAGTATTTATAAATTCTTTACCACCAATCATTTTGAAAAAAATTTATTTCCATTTTTATAGTGTAGACTTGGTTGGCTGATGCTTTCAAGACATGGAAGGGTCTTTAGCTTATACTATCCGTGCCACAATCAGAGGAACTTGAACACTTCATTTCAAATAACCTCAGAAACTATTTATAAAATGTTCTGAACATGAAAGTCCATCTCTCCTCAGCTGGTATTTCTGTGGTATCATGGTGATATCTGTTCTGAACTGTTTTGTTAGAGACTGACATGCTGGTTTTGGAAATTACTTAAGAAAAAGCCTAGAGAGAAGCAAAGCACAGAATTACTTGAAATTAGCATGTTGAAAGGAGAAAAGGCTTTTTGTTATGTTTTTGGGTTGTCTTTTTTTTTTTTTTAATAAGTTCAGCCATCCTTGAATAAAAAGACAACAGTGCAGAAAGGTTTGGTTTGTTCTTCACAGAATGTCTTCCTGCAGGAAGTGTGGAATTTTATTTCTTTACCACCTGCAAAGCAGGGGGCTCAGAGCTGATTATATCCAGTGGTGGCCAGGTGAGCCAAACTGTTGCATACTGGCAGTTGGTCTGGTAGGAACTGTGACAAAATAGGGACTCTTGTTTTTCCAGCCTCTTGGCAATTCAGGATACTTCCTGACAATAGCTCTATCTGCTGATACCCTGCTGAGATCTGAAGAACACAGGAAATAGGCAGAGGTATTTTGGATATTCCTGAAATTAATCAAAATAAGTCCCCATGGGCTGAATTATACAAAAACATAACTGGGTCTGTTTGGAAAAGATAAGGTCAAGTATGCACAAGTGCTTGGTGGTAGGCTGACTAAATATATACACACCTGTCCATATCCATTTCATATGACTTTGTTTCAAATACCTTCTTTGTATTAAATAGATTAAAGATTAATCCTCCACAAAATTGTATTTTTTCAGCTTAATTCATATGACTGTATGGTATAGCAGATATGGAATTCAGTTGGGCTGCCTACTCAAATAGCAAGAGGAAAGACCAGTTAATCAGGGATAAGTTAAATAGATTTCTGGGAAGTGAACGCCACATCTGCTGCTGAATGGTTTTTAACAGATATGAATATTTGTCCTTCTATATTAATTTTATGAAAATATGATCAACAAGTTTGAACAGAGTCATTATTAATCAAGAGATGTCACCTGTGTGTTTGTTAGGTGATTAAGGAATAATTAAATAATCATGCTTATCCAGGTGGATTTTTACTAAGGAAACAGGAGGAGCKTTAGCTCTCCTCCTGTCCCCATTAGCAGACATAGAGTTACAAGTTGCAGCCACAGGGTTACACAGGTCCCTTTACCCCAAGCAGAGCTCTTGTAGTTTTGTTCTTTGTCTAAATAATGAGCTATAATGCTTTAAGGTTCTTACAGCCCCRTATTTGTCTAAAGATTTTTTAAATAATCCATTTTTAGATAATCCATATTTAATATACTTCCGATCTTCTAGGACATGGGGTCTCTTGGGTTCATCCATTTATTCCCTTTTTATGAACTTAATGTCAAGTCTGAAATGAATTTGAGTTAATTCATTCCACTTCATCCATTGCAAAATGGCAAAATCTTTGGTTTTGTAGTTGCAATGAAGAGACATTCCATGCCACTGAGCACATATAAAATGGTGAAACTTTTGCAGTATTAAGACAATTTACAATCATATCTACTCTTTTCTGAAAAGTATTTAGGGTTACTTTTAGAATCTTTTGAAGAGAGCGGAGAAAAGTTTTCCTGTGTGTTACATGGCAGCCCCCTTAAATAAGTGTAACTGAGCATCTCTGCTGAAGTCTCCCTTTACTGTTGTGATCCTTCAGCTCTGAAGTTTGGTTCTGTAACTCAGCCTGTATTGATTCACAGTAAATCAGGAGGGGATAAGCTCAGTGCTGCCTGCTAGGACACTCACTAAGGTTTAATATAACATTTCTTTCATTATCATTTACTTGGCTGGCTTTCTAATCCTGTTACAATTTTTAGTTAGTTTCAAGGCTTCTACTTACTTTCCTTTGGTGAAATAGATACTGAAGAAGCATTTTTTGCAGTATATATATAATTTCTATTCTGATCAATAGCTAGAATATCTCTCATCTTGTACCTTTATTTAGAGTGATTCTGATAAAAAGTGTGGAATCGGTGATTTGTTTCTTATATGCTGTTAAGAGAGACACAATTTCAGTTTGAATGGGAAAGCGTGCTCTTTCAAATCAAGTCACATATGCAGGGACAGGTACTATGTACAGGTACTTCTCATTATGAACCTGGTATTTAATAACTTGTTTGGTAAAAAAGCTGTGAGTGAGGCTATACCAGTTGCAGCTCCCGCAGCTGCTGTATGTGCTAAAAGGGGAAGATGTTCAGTTTGCCTTCTCAGTGTTTCTGAGTTTTAAAACGTTTAAGCTCCAAGTTCAACACCTCATAGGTGTTGGTGTGGAATATTTTAACAGCATTACTTTTGCAGCAAACAGATTTCTATGTGTTTTGAAAGCTCATTTGCAATAGTTGATATTAATGAAATTTAACACTTATCTTACTTTGCACTCTGACAGTCTGTATGACAACCTGTGGAAATTTCACCTTGTATTTTACACTGCCTTGTAGAAGTGCAGCTGTGGCTTTAGTTTAGACTGGCAGATGAAGCAGAGGGAATAAAGTCTTCAGGAAGCATAATGGCTTTTGGTTTTAGAAACTTTAAATAAATCAAGCAGTTAACTAGAAGTTTAAGCAGACAGCTTAATTTTAGATCACATTGGGAGCTTATTATTATCGCACATTATATGCTTTTTTAGCCTTCTAGAGTAAATGAAAAATAAAGTTTTACAATTGCCACCACTAAAACTAACACAGAAACTAGAAAGAAAGCAAACTCTGAGGAGGCTGGATAGTCCTCAGTTGTTTTGTGGTGTCTGATAACTTTTGACTTTGCTAATTTCATAGAAMGGTTTTGTTGTGTATGAAACTCTTATCTCCAAACAGTCATGTCCTTCTAGAGTGACTTTGATAAAATGCTCTGTTTTATGAGCACACTCCAGAGCACAGTAAAATATTTCTGTTTATTTCATTTAACTCAACTTCAACTCTAGTGCCAAGCTAAATTTTGATGAAATCAAGAATGTCATGGCAATTCATTCTTCACTTTTACTTTTGCCTTTAGTTCAGTGTTGACCCAAGRCATAGCAGAAATTTAAACTGAAAGAGGTGTTTATAGAGAAGATTGAAAAAGATGGGATAGGAAGTTTCTTATCCCTCTCTGCAGAATTTGTTCAAGACTCTTATATAYAGCATGACTGATTTCTTCCTTTTTTGATTGCCTGGCCAAGATATTTCAAAGTCTGTCTCTTATTTCTTTTCTATATTGTGTAGATGCAATTTGATGTAATGTGACATCTCCTCTCTTCCCCTGCTTATTTTTCCTAAGCAAACTATACATTGTTGGAACAATATGATAACTCTATATTTTGTTTTGTGTGATATCTGAGATGGCATAATGTCATCTTTTGATTATGTGTTAAGAATTCTGTTCTTTCTGTTTCACTTTTCTGGTATTTATCTAAAGGCTGCTCTGAAGGTCCCTCTATTTCTTTGAGACTTTTGACAGGTCCAAGGCGTGTAATTATTTGATGCTCTGCTGCAGCTCCCTGTGTCATCTCCCAAAATGGCTGCTGCTCTGTCTTAACTATTTGAAGCTGCTTGAAGAAAAGCTTGAAGTGATTTGTGATAAGTAAAGAAAGAACTCCAAGGGGCATTGATTTGCATCTGATCCCTGTTGTTTTATACAAATGCCCTCTGTGAAATTTTATGCCATCCCAGTTTGCATAGACCTCTTAATCCATTACATTTATTTGTTCTCTCAGTGATGGTGCCCATCACTGTCAATGCTCACACCAGCACCTGATGTGGGGAGTTGGTTACCCTGACTTCCTTCTCTTCTGTACTCATAGACACAGACACCCTAAAATAAGGCTACCCTCATGGCTCAGAAATAAAAAAAGGCTATGGGTATGTGAGGTGAAAGCCCTTTTACTTTTTTTCTTATAGGAGTGGAGGAGAGGCAAGGTGAAGGTGACAAGGTGAAGGTTGCAGGGTAAGGTGTGTTCTTTCAAGTCCCTGTGTCAGTGTCAGGGACTTCCTGCTCTAGCTGACATGTGTCCAGAATTGTGCATTTTTACAGAAGAAATTTCTAAGTGGCTTTTTCTAATGAAGAGCACAGAAAATAAGTGCTATCTAATTTATCTCTTCAGTATCTGATACCTGAAACAGCAACATACCAGTAAATATCTTAATAAAAATAATGGATCACTTCAGTCCCAAATTAATCTTTCAGTAAGTTGTTACTGATGRTAGCTATAATTTATGATATAACCTTGTTGCGATTGCTTTATCTGGTTCCCTGCTGCTTTAAAATGTAACAACAGAAGACTTCTGACCCTCATAGCAAACTGCAAAGTCATGTCTTTATCTCCTTTAAAATACATGAGATTTAGATACCATTTAAAAGGAGGTTGAGGACTAATGAAATAAATCTTCATGCAGTGGATTATAGAAGCTACTCACACAAAATAAATTATTTTATGATTAGCGACTGGAAGAAGTTTTAAAATGCTGAAATGCTTCTGGATTCTTACAAAAGTGTTGTATAGGGGTTATAAAGATTTTCCTGGTGCTAAATACATATAAAATAAATTAAACCACAGTTTTGTAGGGTGGCATACCCAAAGGGAAAAGAGACAAAATGACAAAAATGTTTTAGAGTTGACTGTAGCCTGGGAAGGATGACATCAAGTTGACAGTTGTAGTCTTTAATTCAAAGAAGATAAACACAAATAAAAACTTTGAGAAAAACTTCTTAACTAAATAAAACACAATGTTGCACTCCTGAATTATGTGTTGTGACTCTCTCCCCTCTGACCCATGACTACATGACCCCAATATTTACGTGGAAGATCCATGCCAGGGGTCCTCCAGCATGTGCAGTGGCTGCTGCAAGACAGCTCAGCCTCTCCTGATGCCACAGTGGGGTTAAATACACATGGCTATAAATTTAATACTATGTATTACTATGTATTACTGTGTAATACTATGTATTGCCCTTCAGGTGAGGAGGAAGAGATGTGAGGATCTGCTGTCCTATGCTATGAGAAGTTTCTTGGTGTTATTCTGTAACCTTTTATCTCACTTATGCAAAACAGGTAGTGATAAAATTGCAAATACAGGCATTTGACATAACCTTTGAATCAGACATGAGAAGTGTTTAGTGACATAGATAAAAAAATACAACAAAGAAAYGTACATGTACTTAGGTTACCACAGAAAGGTTTATCTTTCTGTTACTTTTGACCTGCTGTTTCCCTTCTGGCAATATGTTAGTTGCATTTTAGTCTTTATAGATGCTTTTTTTCATAGAATCCTAGAATCCTACAATGTTTGTGTTGGGAGGAACCTGGAAGACTATATAGTTCCAGCCCCCTACCATGGACAGGAGACACCTTCACTGGGCCAGGATACTCAGGGCCCATCCAGCCTGGCTATGATCTCCTGCAGAAATAGGGAGTCCACAGCTTCTCTRTGGAGAAGTTTCTTTCCTATTTTTAGAAAAGTATCTTAACTGTATTTCCACTCTTCTGGGCAGTCTAGAAAAATTTCATTTTCCATCCTGCTGTGTCCATGCTCTTATGTGAAAGATAATCTCATTACTTTTTGTTTTGAATATAGTTGTGTAAATGCCTCATAGTTATAGAAAGCATAGAAACCATACATTTTACATTTCTGTATGAAAAAAAATAGGCTAATTTTACATGTCTTATGTCTAGCTCTTGATTGATGCAACACAAAAGTAGTAGTATATTTTGATATGACAATGTCTTCAGGGAAACTGTTTCCCAGCCTCTTCCTTTTCTGTATTTTGTAGCAGAGATTAGCCAGGCAAAAGTAATTCCAAGTTAGCTTCTGCATATTACCTTACAAATATCTGAGACAAAGTATGCCTGAGCCTTGTCAGCATTTTCCATGAGTCATGGAATAACAGCTTTCAAAAAAATTGTTTATTCTTGCTCATTGCATTAGCAGTGRGTGAACTGGGTTACAGGTAGCCAGGTTTTTTCTGTGTGACTTGGATACTCATATACATTGTTATATATATATATATATATCTGTTATATATACATATAAATATATATATGAAACAGAATATATATATTCTGACTGCCTCAGATATAAGGTCTGCTAAACTGAAAAAGCGAACTTTCAGAATTTACATGATCTACCCAATGGTGATGCTGCTGCAAAACTGGGCTTTTCTAATTTTACTGATTACATACAATGTCCATACCTGTTTCATATCCCAGCACAAAGTTCCAGGCACAAACTTACAGAATATAAAACTCTCATCTGCTATTAAACAGCARCAAGTGATGGAAAATGAGATTTATATAGTTCACTGATGAAAACATAAAAAGCTGTAAGAGCCATCAGATGAACAAATGTGTACTCGCTCATACACTGACTCATTCATTGGACATTAATGACCACATATAAAATGAATTTAATGCCACTCCATCTCATTTCCCACATCAACAATTCACAGCTTGGACCTGGATGAATTGGCAGATACAAGAGAGCAGCCAAGGGTTTGTGGCTATTATGAGTGAGCATAGCTTGGCTGCAGTGTAATGCAGATCAGGCAGCACATGCCTGCCAGATATTGTGTTTGAGGAGTTTGTTCTGCCTTTTCCTGTGCATAAACACTTGGCTTCCGTCACCACACAGCGTTTCCCAGAAATTCTGGAATGTCTTATCGCATTCTTTTAAGATTGATTTCCTCCCATTTCTACCTGTTCTCAAGGTTTTATTTTGCCATTGCTAATACATTATGCCCTATGGCCTGTTTAATCTTAATGGATTTTTTATGTGTTTATGTTGTGCGAGCTCATTTCTGTRTACTAAAATTCATATTAGGTTTTTTTCGTATTCTGTACTGGTAAAAATTAATCCATTGAGATGTCTGCTCTGTATTAAATGTGCTATTCTAGTTTACAGTTAAACTTTGTTAAAATTACAGATATGATTGCTGTATTTTTTTGGGTATAAAGAAACTTGGTGTTTATATGTATTAGAGACTTAAGACTGAATTCAGTAGAAACTCTTTGAGATGTCCATTAGACCCCATTAATAAATGAAAATGTATAGTGAATTTTGGAGAAATTATGATAATATTCAAAATATTTTCTCTAAAAAAGTAATAAATTATGTATTCCTCCTTTTGTTTCATATCTTCACCTTGTTTCTTAATCATAATTTCATGTTATCCTTCTTCACTGTTTGCTAGAAAAGTTTTTCACCATGTTTTTTACTCCCAGAATTGTACAGCTATTCCCTTTTAGACACACAGTCCAGTTCTTACTAGAGTCACCTTTTTAAAGACTTTGTGTGTCTCTACTCTCACTGTGTTKGTTAGATATACAGTTTTTGTCTGCAAGTTTTGCTGCTCTTACAGACCTTCCCAGATTGTTTAGCTCTGCTAACTCTTTCCCAGGATACTGAGATTTGCCAACCTAAGCATGTCTTCCAGCACTGAGGGCCGTTCTTTATTCTGCCTAAGAGATGTCTATCAAATAAAGTACTATAAGGCAAAGTACTTGCAAATCAGTGCTAAACAAAGTAAAGGACAAGCAAATCAGAGATATGGAAATAGCCTGAGACAAGTATGCRGGCAAGGACAGGAATGCAGAAGGTGAAATACTGCACATTTGGAGATTTGAAGATGGTGAAAATACTGATTATGAACTTGAACTTTTCCCAGCATACTTGAGAGAGAGTAATGAGAAGGATGTAATAAAATGGAAAAATATGTTTCATGCTAAAACTAGTAACTGCATATTTATTTCCTGCAGGCCTTCAGAAATTTTGCTGTTTCCACAACAAAATCTGCAGCAAATTCTTTTCCTCCTAAGCTTTTTTCTGTATCAATTTCTATAACATTGCATTAACAGTCTTCTTCTTACTCCAGCTGTACAGACAATGCTGGCTGGGCTGGAGTCTCAGCCTCAGTGTCACTGCCCAGCAGCTAAAACTACTTTATGCCCATTCACCTTCCTTTTTCAGATTCAAATCTATTTTAAAAAATGCATTTCCTCTAAAGATCTGTGTTACATATACCACACTTAAGCACTGAATATTTTCATGCCCTGGATGGCTTGCTAAAAACTTCTTATGCACGTATGCAGATCACGATGTCTTTTTATCAATATTATGGGTGTTCCATGATGAGTCCAAAGGCAAAATAAAGATTTTATCATGAAATAGGTTCTCACAGTACCCATTAAAACAAATCAATTATCACAAACCTAAATTAGTTTGTAAAGGAAACAGGATAAAGCAGAAAGGCCACTGGGGATTTCTAACATGGCTGCTGCAGTTCTGAGAAACTGCACACCTCCCCTTTAATTTTATTGTTCAAAGGAATAAACAGCCTTCACCTCAAACTGCAGGAATGCCTCTCTGAATTACAGGAGGAATCAAACACTCTAGTAGAAGCCAATAATTGTCAATACAAAGAGAAAAAAAGCATTTATTAGAAGAAAAGAGAATAGTTATGATTAATGTCTTCTGTTTGCTCAAGCAGTTTTGATTTATATGGCAATTTCGTACCTTATAAGTATGTATTCTTTTATGTGGTACATAAATTTGCAAATACTCAGAGTGGTAGATGTAATGCCTCTCTGTCCAGTGCTCATATTTCCCACTGACATGCTTGGAGGTATTGACTGACCATTTTGGTTGTAACATTATATTGAAGGAAATATTTGAGATAAGGCTCTGAAATTTTTATTTTTTCTGTGTGTTTCGTAACTAATCACAGACCAGGAATTGCTAAGTGACTGTTGGATTGCCATGATTACATGATGCATGCACATCTACACCAATAACTGTGTCAGGCAAGGTTTTTATTGTGATTGCTGACCCTGCCAGTCATCATTACAGCAATAAGACTATTTCTGTTTTTTCCAGTCAGCCCTCCAAGCTGAAGCTTGGATAATGCAAAATCATAATCAAAGTTCTAGCAGCAGTTCAATTGTGCACAAATCCTGTTCTGGTGACTTCTTTCACTGCTAAAACTTCTCTAGAACCACCAGTCCCTCCCAGCAAGTCTCACCTTGTGTCTCCCTCAGTACCATGGTCTGATGAGGATCTATAYTCCCCTACAGGTCTCCACAGTTCTTACTCATTGTGTCCTTTCTGTTGTAGCCCTTCTTTTCCAGAGAGGTGAGCAGCTGATGTACCCACTGCKTCTCAGTTGTCTCTACCCTCTGACTTCAGTAAATCTGCAAGTAAATTCTGCTGCTGTTCTCCCATTTCTTGTCTTGTCCAATCCTCTAGTTCAAATTATGCAGTTTTAGGAAAGCAGTATTACATTTTTAGGCTTTCCCCAGTTTCAGCATTCCCCAGTCTTTAGTGTTGCATGTCAGAAAGGTCCTCAGGTGATATATGCTCTCTTACCAGATTCTATTTTCCCTTGGGATCAATGCTTTCTCAAGTGTCTGTGTAGTTCTCTGCCAGGTTCTTCAGGAAATTCCTGGAGTCTTTCTGCTGGAGATTGTTTCAGGAAATCCTTAATGATGTCTAGTTTCCTAATTCTGCACTTATTAACTCCTATTGCCACTTTGTCCTTGTATTCAGGTACAACTGGGAATCTCAACCTATTCAAAAAGATCCATTAACTTTTGACCTGCCACAKCTAAGAAAGTAAATTGTAAGACTTTCAAACTAGCTGAATGATTAAGTGGGAACAGTCTTCATTACAGGTGGAAACACTATTAAATTACTCTTGTTTCTCAACTAAACTGAGCAGTAAAAAGTTTTGTTTCATCYTTAAGCAGTTAGTAGTAGTCAAAGGAACAATGTGAGCTTCTGCAAAACCAAAGACTTTTTGTCCAATGAAGGCTGGAAATTATATTCAGTTTTATTTTTCCTCTTCAAAAATCTGTACTGCTGTAAAGACTTGCTTAAATCTGATTTCATCCAGTGTCTGCCTGTTTGTCATTCAGAATGCCTAATTATACCAGCACTGAGGATAGCCTTGGCTAAAACCAGTGTATGAGGTATGCAARCAAAAATTTGTGGCTTTGCTGATTTTCTAGAATTTTGAATATCTTAATAGTGGTGAAAGACTTTCCTTGAAGAAGATTCAGAGAAATACACCATTTTCTCAAAACTCAGCTAAAACCTTCACAACAAAGCACATTTTGTGACAAAAAATCTTTCATAGCAAACCATAGAAAACTTTGGTTTTAAAAATGCAACCAGACTCATGAAAAAAATTGACAGTCTCATGGGGAGACTTTTTTCCCAAATGSAAAAGTATCAAGTCATCAAGTATCTCTGATAGAAATTAATCTCCATGTTTCAAATGCAATTTTTGTAGATATTTGTTTTCAGAGAGTGAGTGTATGATTACCCCAAGGCCCTTCTATTTAAACCAAATGATCAAAATTCTTCAATGCTTTTAGTTGTTAATAATTTCAGTATTCTTTCTGAAGCTGCCTTTTGATAAGGAAAACTATAGGTGGCACATACTTGATGATTGCAGAGTCATAGCTTTTCATTTTTCACATTGCTAAATCCATCAGCATTTTTGTAGGACTGTTTTATGTCAGTTGGGAGAGAATGGGAGGAGGACAATCTGGATGCACTCTTGAGTTCAGAATCAGCCACTGYTGCTCTTTTATCTAGCCTTGCTATTGTGGGGATCTGTAAGGCATRTGGAGCAAGCAGTGCTTGCTTCTATCAGTCATTTCTTGAAAAAAGGTTGGATATTTCCATTAGTGAAGCCCTGATAATTTTATTTAAACAAACTTTAGGTCAGACTTCTGCTTTGTGTCTCTAGACCCTCACATCTTGAAGAAATGCTGCTGCTGGAAATTAATTTTTCTCATGAGCCACTATTAAATCCTCCTCAATCTGAAAAACTAGTAATATAGTAGTAGGATTCTTCCTAGCCAAGAATTTAATTGAAAAGGAAAGGAGAAGATCAAAATGAAAATAAATAGTTTAATTTACTATGGACTATCAGTATGAAAATTTGAAGTTGGGCATTCCTGGCTGACAACAGAAGCCCTTAAGTACATCTATTCATATCTTACAATTTTGYTGTCATAAAATGATTATTGACTTTAAATAAGTTTTCTGTAGGGGTAACAACTTAATTTTAACTGAAAATGTGTGATTTTTGTTTGTTTGTTTAGGAAAGGGATTCCAATTGAACAAGTGAAACATGCTGACAGAGAGCAAGCAAAGCGAATCGTTTACTCTGTGGTTTATGGAGCAGGTAGGCATTTTTAGAAAAACCYAGCCACTGTAAATTTATACTTTATTCATCATTTATATAAGTAGACTGAATTTCTAAAGGTGAGTAAAAGTTTGTCAGAGTATTGAATTTATATTTTTATCCAGTGTTACTGAATTATCTACTCAGTATAAAAATTATGAAATTAATGTAGTTACATTGCCATATAAAAAGATTGTCTGATTTTGTATTTATTTTCTGCTGATATAACTGAAGCATATATCTAATTTTGAGTGRACTTTTTAATTAACTAACTAACTAGAATTTACTAATTCTCTTAGTATATAGACAGAGATGAGGATAACTGCAATGAAATTTTAAAAACTCCACTATTGTTTTGAGTCACATTAATAGAATCAGAGAATGGCAGAGATTGATGGGGACCTCTGGAGGGCATCAGATCCAGCCCCCTGTTCAAGCAGGACTGTTTGCCCAGGACTGTGTCCAGATTTTCAATATCTTCAGGGCTGGAGAAAGGGCTCTTCAAGGCTCCACAGCCTCCCTGGGCAACCTGTGCCAGTGCTCACTCACCCTCACAGTGTGAAAGTGTTCCTTTACTTTGAGTCTTAATGTTTGCTGCCGTTTCTTCACAACTGCAGAAAACTTGCAAAAATCCACTGTTACCCATTCTGCCTAAGTCTTGACMAGGTCCTAGATAAGTCAAAATGTTCTTCACACTTTCAAAACTGCCTGCTATTTCTAAATTATGCTCAACTCTCCCTATACTTCATACATGCCTAGAGTTACCTTTTCTAGGGAGATAGATGCATGTATGTCGTCAGCCTAGAAGCTCTTGTGAATTGGTTTCAGTGAGCACCTGACTAACTTTCTTTACAGAGGATGAGTTCTTGAAAAAGTCATTTAGGAAATCAGAGCCCTGGGCTGCAAACTTTATGTAACTTGGAAACACTTAATGTTCCTGGTTGTGAATGCTTTCTAAGCCATCTTTTGCACTGAGTCCTTGAACCAAAGGCAGAATCAGCTAGGGTATTCCATTTTTCATTTATGGTATTGAGTTGGGAAGAAATGCATCAAATTCAGCTCTCCTGAATATCTCTTTTGTGTTTAGGGGGCTGTGTGTGTGTGTATATGCATACACACCTGCATTTTTACATTAAGCTGTATTGCATTTGAAACCTCTGTGTTTAAAATCTATATTAAAAAAGCCCAGCACTACACTGTAAATTTAGACCTGTCTGTGCTGAGACTGGAATAAAATCTTCCATTTCCCACCTGAATAGTTTTATCACTGGGTTGTTTTACAAAATGCCAGCATTATGACCCCTGCCCCTTGGTCCATGCAAATRATACACATTTCCTATATATTCCCTTCACTGTGGGTGGAATAGGCAGATATCAGATGTGATCAGAAGAATCAACACCAGTTTAATGCCCTGTAGTTCTGTATAGAGTCAGAAATGCCTCAATTCTTGGGCCTCAGTGGATCCTATGTCTGTCTACTAATCTATATAGAACTTTAATGTTTACATTTAAGCACAGTATTGGTACTTCCTCACTTGCTCTGAACCAGGCACTAAAGATTTCAGTTCTTGATGTAAGTGTCGCATTTACTTGTTTGCTTTGTGTCCCTCTCTCTCAAACAAGGGCAGTTGAAGCACCTCAAAGATAATAAGTTTCCAGTTCATTAGAAGTGTGATCAGATCCTAATTAAGACATGAAATGATATCATTAAACCACTTAGATGGAAACTGGGCTGACAAAAAGTAATTGTTAGATACCTGAAATTGATGGACTGAATTCCACCCACAGTTTGTCTCCCTTCAAAAGACAGCTCACTTCTCATAAATGAGACATTTTTAATACAGCTGAAGAGTGTGAATAATATTTCTTTTAGGATTGAAAACTACAAAAACACTCCCTGAGGAGCTTGCCTGATTTATGCTTACAGGAGCTAATAAAAACCTTTCATGTAGTAAATAGTAATATTTTTATTTTCTTTTTGTATTCTTAGGTTGTGTGGTTTGTTTTCTTAGGTTGCACTTGGTTCATGCTTTCAAGGTCGTTTCTTTAATTCTGAAGGATAATAAAGGAAAGAGAATATTGGTTATTAGGAAAAAGCTTCCACTCAGTGGGRTGGTTGGGCCATGGAACAGGCTCCCCAGGGCAGTGGTCACAGCCCTAAGCCTGACTAGAGTTCAAGAAGCATTTGAACAACACTCTCAGGCACATGGTGTGACTCTTGGGGTGTCCTGTGCAGGCCCAGGACACCCCAAGAGTCCTTGTGGGTCCCTTCCAGCTCAGGACATTCTATACTATTTTTGGTCGGTTTGGAGCAGTTCAATTCACCTGCTTCTTCCTTAGTCATCTTGTAGAACTAAACCACAGGCAACATAAAGTTCTGTAAAATAAGGAATTCTATTCAATGGCAGGATGTTCAAGCYCTGGACTGACACAGAGGGCTATCACAGTGTTTAAATGAAAACTAATGTTACTTTCATTTTTGAAAGATGACATTGCAGAATGGAGAACACTGAAACTCACAGGCTGCTGCTGCTAATTACCCTGGCACAGATAACTCAAGAAGAGTGCTCAGAGAAGGTTTAGTCCATCCTGGGCTTTGCCCTGCATGGCCTGTGCTCCTGCACTGTGAAGCATGATCAGACACATTTACGTGGCTGTTCATTCCCCTCTTTTTGCTTCCTGGGAGCTGCATTTCCCTGGGACCTTCCAGATGTCCTTGCTAGTATTGTKCTTTAATTTTCCTTGTGTTTTATGAAGTTGTTCTGTATATTAATAGTTCTTTAAATGGATAACATGGACAAACTTAGATGTTACAGTTCTCTAAGGAAGCTACAGTAGTCTCYTAGCTGTTAGCAATGTGTGCTTTATCAAATAGATTTGTCATTTGCTGACCCAGGAAKAAAACCCAAATTAATTAGATGTCAAAAAAAAAAGAGAGTATAGAACTATTATAGCTCAGCAAATGTCATCCTAGATGTCTGTGTGAATTTCTTCCTCTAGCACCTTGTCCAGACTGGTGTTCTTGCAGCTCAGTGCAGATCCTGGCGTGACTGAGAACAAAATGCTACAAGAATTGTTCTGAAATGCACATCAGCCTGACAGTGATGGCATTTAGATGGCTGCAATCCTCTCTCTTTTTAAAGTGCCAGACAATTTTTCTTGACAGTCTTACTGTKACAATGACTATTCCATGCCTTTGGTGCTTTGAGATGTCTCCTCTCAGCTTATGTTCTTTGCAGACAGTGCTGGTTCTGTGTTGCTGTGCAGCTGACACAAATATATCTGTCTTTCAAACTTCATATGACTAATGTTGATGTATGTTTTATTTTTTACTGGAACTGTTTGATTTATAGGTAGGTTTAAACTCTAGCTCTTAGTTTATATTTTAACGCTCTGGAATATCTTCAGGTTTTTTCCGCATTTTCTTATAAATGCTCTTATATCCAGTAGAACAGATATTGTGCCCCTATATCCTGTCCAAAAGTTTTATTCCTTTCTCCCTCTGTTGGAACACTTTTTCTGATATTTCTTTTTCCATTTTTTTCTTTTTCCAACCCTTTTATCTCAAAACTTGGACCACAATTTCTACTGAGATTGAGGAGCCTAAGACTGAAATCCTAGGGACCCAGACTCCAAGCCTCCTTTCTAAATTCAGGCTGAACTCTAAAGCTTCCAGCTAAACTCAAACATCTCCATCCTTTTTTAGATCTTCATGATATTTGTTTAAAGTTTGTTTAAAGTTAATTTCAAGTCCTTATCTCCTCCTCAAAGTTTGGAGATTGCAACACTGAAGTAGTAAAATGATACTTAAAGCAACAGCATTGCTCTGAGAACAAAAGAGATTTCAACCATATTATAGGTATAAATTATAACTAGGAATTTTTAAATTGCATGCTTTTTATATACTTTTTACTAATTATATACTTAATCCAGTAACTTCAGTAAAACAGTCAAACTCAGGGTTAAACATCTATTTTGTTAYAATATGATTTTAGTGTATCAGATCCATCCTCTTTCATAGAGGTAAGTAAAGTTAACTAATTCCACTAATTGTGGATGAAAACAGTGCTATTGTATGTAGTGCTTTTCTGTTCTGCTTTATTGCATATAGAGATAATTTCTGTACCACCAGGTAAAGAACGTCTCGCTGACTGCTTGGGAATTACTCCTGTTCAAGCCAGTCAATTTATAGAGAGTTTTATGCAAAAATACAAGAAAGTGCATGAATTTACAAAGAAAACCATTGAGCAGTGCCGGAATAAAGGTAATGCAAAGTCTGTGACCATATTTTGTTTATTGATCTGCCCTGTGTGACAGTGGTGAAGAGAAATATTCAACTTGACCCAAATTCAGATAGTTACAGGACAACAGGAAAAGATGGAATATCCTTTCTTGGTGAGTCAGGTTGGGTTTTTTTTTTTTTTCTTTTTTAGCTCTAAAAGAATCTGGTTAAGTCTGCCTTTTCTCGGAAAGACACTAACAGAATAAGACATCTGTTCTCAGAATGAACCCCACTTAATGTCAAGTTACACTGCATCATTTTGACATATAATGTACTCCAACAGAAAAAAAGCCCAAGGAATCTTCAACCTAATAAATTGGGTACATGGCTGCTGGACCGTGGAAGTTCACTCAATTTACACAGCCAATTTTTTTTAACTTATTTTTTCTTTACATCAATCAGAATTTATGATSTTGAAGTTCAGGTGGTAGCTGTAGTGACAGATGTGCACAGAGTGCTTCTGGWGCCAGCAGCTGCAAACTCTTCTTGCACCAAATTTGTTTTTAGTCTACATATTCATTTATATTKAGTGAATCCTAGGAGTGCAGTAATTTGAGAAGAGAAAACATAGCTGCTTGAAATATTGTCTTTTAAAAGCTAATTAGCAGAACTGTCAAAATTGAGTTCTTTTGTTTCTTAATAGGGCACACAGTACTAAGAMATTTTTTAGAAATAAATAGTAAATTTGCAGTATAATATTACCCATCACTGTATGCGTGAGTGTCATGACAGAAACATATAATTCACTTCTAGTCCTGAAAATTGGTAGTTTTAATTTTTTGTACTTTGTAGGCCCTCAAAATCTACTGGAAGTATGGACTGTCATTGTGTCCCACATTTGCATTCTTTTGTTTATTAATATTGCTCAAGAAAAGTGAAGTTACTGAACATCTATTTTTAGCTGTAATTAAGCCAAACATAACATACCTAGTAAAATATTACACATTTATTRTATATTTATGATATATTTAAAATAATTCAGTATTCTTTTCTTTAAAGTGAATGAATTTCAATGAACAGACTTCTGTGCAAGAGAATCTGCTTTATGAGTTCAGTAGACAGGAATGTCATAACTAATACTCTGAAGTCATCAAAGCACCCTTGTCTAATTACTTCTTATTTCTTCTTACACTCCTGCCTATCAACCATTTTAACCATTAAMGGTAGAAGAGCGATCTGTTTAGGTTGTACAAGCCTTAGAAATCTGCAGCAGATCAATATTAATATTTTTCTTGTTAATCCACCTTGCATTCTAACTTTTCAAAAAAACCATTCCAACCTATTGAGCTCATTAGGAGGTAATTTTTTAAACTTATCTGCAGTTCAAAGGTGAGCAGCACCCCCATGACTAATATTTTTTAAGTGTTATGAATGTCTGATACTCCATGTATACATGAAAAGCATATAAATAATTCTATTATGACGAAGATATTAGTTAGTGTATATATTACTATCCTGCTGCTGTTTTTTATGAAATTACTGCCATATTGAAGACCACATTAAGGCCTCATTCAGGCATGAATTTGCAGATTAATCATTGACACCAGGCACCTTCTCTGCCACTGTTACACAGATGATGGTGTTTGTCTGGGGATGCTGCACCGTTAGGAGGTGTCACACCTCACAGGAATCAGGATATTGCAGCAAATCTGATTTTACCTAAGAATACAATRTTTCAAGAATTCCATCTTTAAATGCTGTTTTTCATGGAAAATGTTAAGTTGGGAAGACTGATTTGCCAAAGAATAACTTCCAGATAATTCAGTTTCTTGTTTCAAAACTGTTACTTTTGGTATCAGTGCTCGTGGAAATGCACTAATTCACAGAAAGCTGAATTAATTCATCCTCTGCACACAAGCCTGAGTATGTGTTGTCCATAATAAGCTGGTAACTTTTTGTTTGAAGAGGTCTCCTCACCATTTGTGCTTGCACAGCAGAGGAGATGAAACTATGTCAGTCTAAATTTCCATGGTATCTAATGACAATTCATGGGTAGTCAAGATGATCAGAAATATAAAGAAAAAGATGCATTTTTAACATGATGATTTTTCATTTTTCTTAAAATAAGAAGTTTATTTTTGAAGGCAAGCTAARTTTGTGTGTGTTATTTTGACAAGAGGAACCTCACATCTCTTTTCCTATCTCAACTCCTCTCACTTSCCCTCCAAATAGGGTTTTTTAAAGAAAATACATCATAGGGCCTAACATAAAGCTTTAAATCTGTTTTATGTTTCTTTTAAACTAAAAATTCCCACCACACTAGAGTTAAGGGAGTTTGGCTTTGAAAGGAATACAGAAATACTACATAAAGAAAATGGAAAA
Source organism: Cardinalis cardinalis (assembly GCA_014549065.1). Lineage (NCBI taxonomy): Eukaryota > Metazoa > Chordata > Aves > Passeriformes > Cardinalidae > Cardinalis > Cardinalis cardinalis. The sequence goes on from JACDOX010000021.1 coordinate 7,500,101, forward strand.
AAAAAACTTTTTTCCCAAAAAAAACTATTTTATATTTTTGGGAAATATTCATTACTGATTTAATTACTCTACAAATTAATTTTTCTTTACTATTCCCAAGTAAACTATTCATTGTGTGGAAAGCTCTAATTATGGCTGCTATTAGATAGCTAATTCTGCTAGGTATTTATAGTTTCAACTCCCACAGAGAGAGTTTGCTGCTTTATCAGTAGACATTCCTAATAAAAATTTAACAACCTTAAAGAACTAAAGTTTTCCTTGTATAACATGTACCAATTCTCTGTATAACATGTATCAATTCTCTGAATTAAATAATACTTAGATGAAAATAAGTGTTGAAGGTTTAAATAAGCTCTGACTATTTTCAGTGGACAAAATATTAAATTGAGTCAGGCAGCGCATAATAACAAATATCTGTATTATTTTCAAAAATGATTTTTGAAATTTAATTTTAATMACTCTGTATCACATAAAAGTAATTTTTGTTTAAATCCTGCAAGGTTACGTGGTTTCCATAATGGGACGCAAAAGGCCCCTGGCCAACATCAATGCACAGGATTACAAGCTACGCACTCAAGCAGAGAGGCAGGCTGTAAATTTTGTTGTTCAAGGTAAAGATCTGCCTCCCTACCTYCCTCTCTACCCACCTGTCTTTATCCCTGCTTGGCTTTAGTGGGCAACAACTCTGATAATCTCAGAAGAGTGGATATTGCAGTAGTCTACTAGAGTAGGCGTGAATTTTCCTGTGAAAAAGAAGTTAAAATTATRTATTCTATCTACCTTGGAAATTGCCAGTAAACAGAATAATATAATAATAATTACAATATTAATAACAGCAACAGTATAAATGTTCTAATGCACTACTCTGTGATGGTAAAATGTAGGTATTGACACAAACTATGTATAGAGAGAACATCTAGAATTCCATTCTTCAGATACATTGTTTCTTTAAACACTTTCCTTTCTGGTTTTTATAGTCTGTTTCTCCAGAAGGATTTCTGTGATTCTTTCTGTGATTCTTTCTGTGATTTCTTACAAATTCCACTTTTTATTTTGCCAGGTAACTTTAGTTTCAGAAATACAGAATGTTACAATAATTGTGCATTATCATTATTTGTTTTGAAATCCAGCTCATTCTTTGCAGAAACTTCAAACTTAATTCTGTGGAGGGCAAGAAGAAAGGTGKTTTTTTCCACAGAAAAACATTTTAGATATAGATTGGAAATGTAAAAGCATTCTGTGCTCACATGTTAGTTAATCTGATGCAATAACGTACTTTGGTTAAGTCACTTGGGGCTCAGGTGTGTGCAGAATTTAGCCACCCAAAGAAAAAAACCCCTGAGCTGTCAGCCCAAGACTGAGATCCCTCCTACCTTGATGTCCCTTAGAAGAATTATTTTTTGATTGGATGATGCTGACAGGGTTTTCTTTAAGTTACCCTGGAAGTGTACAATTTACAGGCAAGGAAAAAGTGCTTTCTAGACATGGTGATGGTTTGCTCCTTCCAAAGTTATTTGAATTTTCCTTTTGAAAGCATCTCTTTCCTCTCCAAATATTATTCATTTTAATGTTTCGTTTTTAAAATGACTTAAGTATTTATGTCATGTTTGACAGTCTTTGAGTACTGTCTCTGCAAAGATACCTACAGGTCTAGAATTCTAGTTCTAATTCTCATGTTGTGAGTCCTGCAGAGCACACAGTGTAGCACAGATAAAGAGACACAGCCCTCTGAGCAGCATTCGCTGTGTCCGTCTGTCCCAAGAGGTGGAGCAAGGCTGTCACTGGACTGTCKATGGAACACTCACTTCTGTGTACCTACAATAATAAGATTGTCAGAGTTCATTGTCAGTTCAAGTCATACAAGAGGACAAATCTGGTGAAAAATAATATAATTGTTACTCAAAATGTAATATTAGAAGGTGTGGTGAAGCAAAGATTAAAGAATCTAAAATATTCAGTATTCCCAAATTTTATATAAAAAAAATCATTCCATGATGTTTCAATTTTAAGATTTCAGCTATAAGATAATATTTGAAGTCTATAAAAACTTTCAAAATTATAAARCTTTTATTACATTTGGTGTGCTAAACTGTATTTAATATGTGTTTTGTAATTATGCCTAATAGTCTAATTTAAGTAGTTTACATTTTGATTATGGTAGCAGCAACTGATAGCAGAACACTTCAGGTGCATGACAATATTGAGAGGAATGTAGAATTGCAGCTTTGAATTGTTACAATTGGGTTTCTCACACTTCTTTCATGTTTTTTTTTCTCTCTTTGAATACTTCACAGTTCAACAGTTTTCACCAATGTACAATATATTATTCTTCAGTTATTATTCAGTTGTACCTATTCCCATAGAGCRGTTTGTTTTATCTTTAATTGTTTATTTATAATTATTTTCTTTTTTAAAAGGAAAATTATTTTCTTTTAAAAATAGGATACCTCTAAAATAATATTTCAGTAAAAAAATATTTTGAGAAGCCTTTCAAATTTTATTACTCTACAATGTTTCATAAGGAATGTATCTAGAACATATCTTTTGTGTTGGACTAAATGCTCAGTATAGTTYTATTCTCACAATCACTAAGATATTTACTTACCTTTGCTGGAACAGCCTTTCTTACTCTTTATATCAGTTATCCCTTTTTGTAATGTGTTGAATAATTTGCCACATCATTTGAACAGGAAAACAAGACAGGTATTTGAGGCTAAAGCTGCAGTCAGACATTGCCATCTCAATCATCAGCTGAGAGTCTGCACTGGGTGCAGTTAATGAGCAAAACAGAGTCTGTGCATGGGATCCAGAGGAGGCAGCTTGTCATAGATGACTGTGGAGAAGGAAGAGATGTTAAGCCTTTGTCCTTGTTCTCTTAGATATTCTTCCCTAGCCAAAAAGGTCCCACTGTATCCTGGGGGACAACAGACACAGCCTCCCTGGCCAGTCACTGTCCCACTCTGCTCTGCCCTGGCATGGCCCCACCTCACATCCTGTGTGTGCTTTGGGTGCCTCCATAGAAGAAGGACATCAAACTGTCAGACTGTGTCCAGAGGAGAGTCACCAAGACAGTGAAAGGRGTTGAGGACAAGACTTACAAGGAGCAGCTGAGGTCCCTTGTGTTGTTSAGCCTGGAGAAGAGAAGGYTGTGGGGTGACCTCCTCACTGCCTACAGGCTCCTCGAGGGAGGCAGTGGACGGGGAGGTGCTGAGCTCCTTTCTCCAGTGACAGCTGTAGGACCTGTCACTACAGGGAATGGCAGGAGGCTGTGTTGGGGAGGTTTTGGTTGGATATAGGGAAAAGGTTCTTCCCCCAGAGGGTGGCTGGGCACTGAACAGGATCCCCAGGGCCTAACGGAGTTCAAGGAGTGTTTGGACAATGCTCTCAGTCGTATGGTTCAGACTTAGAGTCCTGCAAGGAGCAGGGAGTTGGGGAGTTGGACTTGATGATTGTCACTCTTGTGCCGGKGTTGGGGCAGGAGCAGGCGAGAGGCAGGATCCCAGCAAAGGCAAAGAAGGTTTTATTCCTAAGAACTGTGTGGTTTTTATAGAGTGCTACGATAGATTCTATTCTGTTGGCTGACTAACAGAAACATCTTTCTCATGCACTGTCCTCGAGAGGAGAAGAAAAATAAAGTAGAAAAACACCACCTGCAAATTGTTTATAGTCAACAAGTTATCACATCTTTCCAGCTCCCTAAAAGTTCTCACAAGCCGCTGTGAGAAACGCGTGCTGTTTCTCTCTCTCTGTCCCATGGCATCCACAGATGATCTCTATGTGTCCCTTCAGATTGGAGATTTCTGTGATTCTCTGATTACCTCCAGCAGAGTACCCTTGTCACTTGGCTACCTGGCTGTTCTCTGCCCCTATTCTGAAAGTTGAATCATTTGGAAGAAAAAATTCAGAATTCATTGAGTTACAGGGTTGTAAAAATGACCATGATCTAGGACATTTAGGATGTTTAATGTTTAAGGAGGATTATGGCTTCCACTCTTTACTCAAAGGATTGGTTTTTTATTTTATCAGAWAAATCTTTTGTGTAAAATGTTTGGATCAGAACAGAGCCCTTCACCAAAATGCAGGCCTGGAGAATCRTTCTGCCTCTTGATAACCAGAAATGTGTCATTAATTCTGTGCCATGACACTGTTTTATGCACCACTGCTCTTAACACTGTAATGTAATGAATATACTTTACATATACATGGAAATATGAAAAAGTGTAAAATTAAGGCTCCAAATTGAAATGCAGCACTGAAACAATGTTCTGACCTTTTGTGACATTAAACTTTAATTGATTATTAGATAAATTTTAATTAAAGCTTAGAGATAGATAATTTCATACCTTTTTTATAGAAAGCAATTTTTCAACATACAGTCGTGAATGACAAATTCACCTTTAATTAACACATGATTTCAYATTGTTATTTTCTACTTTTAATGAACATATAATTACTTCCTCTGTTATTTATTAATCTTAAAGTGTTTCACATATTACATTAATTGGATCTGCTAGTTTACAAAATTCTTATAATTCAGAATCTTCTGATATTTTTTGTTCCTATGCCATAGTTCCAAGAAGAACATTTTCTTTTTGCATGCTTTAAATTAAAACCAGATCACTTTCTTTCGTAGGCTCTGCAGCTGATCTTTGTAAAATGGCTATGGTGAAGATTTTTGCCTCTGTTGTCATTTCTCCAAATTTAACAGCCAGGTTAGTAATGAATAAGTGCAAAACTGCTTGGTTTCAAAACAACATTAGTTGAAATGAATATTTCTGGCATTTTAAGCAGCTCTAGAACTACCAYGTGTACCTCTGAGTCTTTTAAGAAGCAAGGACATGCAGAATGGTTTTATATATTTAAAGTTATATCTTTGTGCTTAAATGGTTGGATCTGTAAATGCAACCCAYGGCATTGAAGTGCCTCAGGGTCATTTAAGCTCGGTCAGATCTAATTCAGTGGTAGTTCTGCACCTTTGAAATCAAACCCGCTGATCATATCCTTCCTGTATTTGAGTGTATTGTACAGTGGGAATTGAACATTCAATGGGCTGGGAAAAAAAACAGGAATCAGGAAACCAGCGCTCAAGCAAAGTAAATGAACATTTTTTTCATTCTTGTATAGATGGCTTTTCTTTAAACAAAAGCTTGGTCATCATGATTCTCTTCTGTTGTGACTGCTCGGAGTTGGGTGGGAGATCACACAATGTCCTCAAAGAGTTTTATGCCAGCAGAAATAATGAAGTCTACTTTTCCTGTGGAGAAGTTGGTCCAGACAGCCACTGAACATTATTATTTGCTGCAATAAAAAGAGACTTTGAAGTCAAATATGTAGAAAAAACCACAAATAAGTGGTTTCTGATCTTTGGTAATGCAAAGATTTTGTTGCAAACAATCCAGTAGAACATGAATTGGTGCAGTAGAAGTTCAGACAAAAGCAGAGTAGTGCAAATAGGGCAGAACAWCAAATGTTTCTGTTGTCATCTAGAAAGGATGATAGCAATTTAGCTGTAGCAATCATGCATTGAGGACTTCTGTGAATGTGTAGCTCAGTACAAAGAAATAGGGTTTGTCCTTCTGAGTGTACTTTTATGGGTATTATCTAATCCTATAAGTAATTTGTGTGTGTTAGTGYGTGTATCATTTACACACAGCAGTGTTGTCTTATTTGATCAATGTTTGAAAATACAATTTCTAATTACAAATAAAAGTTCAGTTTGTTGAATTCAAAGTAGTTGGACTCATTCCWATGCTAAAAATAAAACAACTTCTGAGTAACTCTTAAATGTTCTTGCAACTTTTTAAGCAAAATACCATTGAACTATTAAAAAAAAAATAAAGTAAGTGACCCACTAGTGCAAATCTGAAAAGGGAAATTGTTCTTTGGTGGAGATTCTGCCTGCACTCAGACAATGATGCATTTATGTATTAAATGTTGGATGATGCACTATCACATATTGCATTGTACACTGCCAGGCAGATTGTCTGCACTGATTATAATTCATTTTGCTACCTGAGTTGAATGAAGAGCCCAGAATCTGTCAGCTGTTGCATGGATGAAAATTTCTGTAGCAGTAGCAGACATAACTGAGTTAGATGAGTGATAGAGGAGCAGCCAACAGCTTTTAGTGGAGGAGGCAAGTGGAGGTGGTGCAAGGGCAAAGAACATACTACATTCTGTAGTTCCTGCCTGGCACACAGATCTTTAGGTTCAGCAACTGCCTGTTTGTTGTAATTCTGAGAAAGCCAAAGTTTTTTGCTACTAATGTCATGTCTGATTAAGCTTGTGAATGTTTTTTTCTCTCAACAGAAAATTTTACTTTTTTTGGGTTTTTTTYCCCTAAAATTATTTATTTTAAAGAAGTAATGTCACCAAATGGCTAAGGAGGTAACAGACATGGGGAAGTATTGGAGCCATACATGTTGAAATTCCTGGTGTTGTGAAAGCACAGGGGAATGGCTACACCAGATAACAGAAAAATATCACTGCCTGTCCTGCTTGTTCCTATCATAAATGTTACAGCTGGGAAAGACCAACACTGCAAGGGCATTTMAAAAGGATAGCCTGTATTAAACAGGGGTTTTGAACTTCTGCCAGCCATTAACAACTGGATGGCTTTGCAAGAGGAGAGTGTTTCAGTAGTCAATAATGGCTCCTTGCTGTAATATTTAGGAGGTACTTACAGACCAGGCTTGTCGGAAAAGCACAATCAATGCCTTTGTAAATTCTGTAAACACTTCCCTGCTTGGACAGTGGCATTTGAAAAAGTCAGAAGGATCTTGCCAAAAGAATATTGGACTGAAACTTGAAATATTGTGTTTCTGCTTGTCTGCCAAGTGACATTCAGTTAGGGTTTTTTTCAGTGATCTGTTTCTTGATTTTCTTATCAGTCAGGTCAGGATAATGATTCTAACATCCTTTATAAAGCCTTTTSAAAAATATTGTTGAAAGGAAGTGTGGACATAATTGGTGCTATTGTAACAGTGGGTAGTTCTTCGAAAATGAGAAATATAATCCATCTCCTATTATCACTCCATCAGATCATATTCATTCCAAAGATAGCATACAACTATCTTTTCTTCTATCTTCATACCCCTGTAAGTATCTTTATTTCCCAGTTAGAATTTCTAATTTTGGAAACAGGGTTTTCACTTTGAACAGCATATCAAAGAGAAATATAATTTTTACATGCTTTAGAAGTGATTATGAACTTTTACCCTGGGAGACAGTATTCTATTAAGCATGGCAGAGTTTTGGCTAACACTCAACATTTTGTCTTCCTTACCTTAAAAATAAAGAAAAAAATAATTCTAATTAAGGTCTTACAGTTTTTAGTGTTAGTTTTCAGGTATGTTTGCAGTCTTCACTCTCAACACTGCATTCATTGTTCYTGTGCTGGAGGCTGTTCAGCAGCGAGCAAGCTCTGACCCAATAGTGTGAATCTTCATTTTTGTGTGACTAGCAGTCAGTAGATTTTTAGCTCTTGTTTGCACATATGATACTATATTTGGAAGGCAGGAAARGTGATCAAGTTACATTTTCATGATGCTTCATCAGAGAGGTGTTCTTGATGAAACAGTATATTCCACTGTGACTGATCAATTYTGTCAACTAAAAATCTCATTTTTCTCTTTTTGTTTCTTTATCTTCTAACTCAAATACTAGCCTAGCAGCTTATGCAATTGACAATAACAAGTCAATCAATTACTTGGAAGCAATTTTACAGAAATCAGGAAAAGTAGTATTAAATGTAATATATATGATACAGATCTAATATTAGTATGGGTTGACTACTGGCATCAGTGTTAATATCTCTGCATTTTGCATGGTGCTGATGAGTAATCAAAAGTTTTCAGACTTCTCCTGTATTACCTAGATCTTTCTTAAGATGTTCTGCTGCTGCTGGCAGAGTTGCTCACTGAAGATGTGCTGCTAGCATAAATTATTGAAGTGCCAGCTTTTACCCATCTGATGCAATCCACAGAACCTCCTCACAATGTTTCCTGCAGGCAGATGATAGCAGAAAAAGTTTTCAAAGGAGATCAAGGCATACAGTAGCAGCTGAAAGAAAGATTTATGGAATTGATGAGAGTGCAAAGGTGAACTTGGTGAACTCAGATGGACAGCTGTAGTTCTCTGTGTTTAAAACATCACTGCAGTGAGATTTGTGCTGGCAAATTGTGGAAGAATTGCTGCCTACAGAATTGCTTGTACATATTATCATTTTGTAAGCTGAAGAAGCACTTATGTTACCCAAAGTCTGTCTAGTATTACATGGACTTCTCAGTATCTCAACAACATGCCCATGAATTTTAACAAGTCTACAGAACTATTGAGTAATTTGGTGTGAATCCACCAAATCTGCTTTTGCACGAAATTATTGTTCCTCCAGCACTGGACCTGTGCCACAAACACACAGCTTTACTTCTCAGCATGTCTGGAGCCCAGTTAAAGAGACAGGTTCAACTACAGGCCAAATATAAATGAGTAATCTGAAAAGGAGAATCCACCAGCAAATAAAAGGAAAAGGTTTATTTTCTTGGTTGATCCCAGCTGTTTTTCAATAGCAGTGGATGTTGGAGTTTTGTATGTCTTCCTCAAGGAACACCTTAATCAAGCTAATGATTTTCTGTGCTGGTGAGCTGTAAATACAACTCACTTCTACAGATATCTAAATTGGTCAGAAACAGCTCTTATTGTCCCAGCAACAAGTATTGTTTTATGTGACCTGGATTTTTTTTAGATACAAGTCATGTGATCAATCACAAATTATTCATTTCTTGAAAGTGGCTTTCAGTTTTAGTACAGCACTAGAATCTTGCAGCGTTTTTGTAAGGTGTGTAGGGATTCAATAATTACTACTTTATATAAACTGCTTATAATCTCTCAGATTCATACAAAAGGGCATATCAATAAACACAACTTCCTGATTGCATCATAGTTTCAAACAAATAAATTAAGTAAAATTCATAGTGCTGCTGCTAGGTGTTGTGATCTTCTTTAATTTGGGGCATAAAACTTACATCCATCTATCTGTTTCTTCAGAAGTTAAAGAACTGTTTTTACTYATGTTTCTTCTCTAGCAGTTAACCAGGATTTTCAAATAAATGCTTTTTGCTCTGGTATTCTGCCCACAATTCCCACTCAGTATGTGCCCAAACTTCCTTAATGTATTAACTCTAGSAAGATGATTAACTTTTATCCTTAGCCTGATACTGGACAAAATGAACCATGAGTAAGAGATAAGTTTTGGATTCTGCTTGAGAGGAGAATAAGATTGTTGTTTCACAGAAAAATGCTTTTGTTTCTGTAGCAGAAGGAAATTTCTGAGGTCATATTGCACTCTCCATAGCTGTTGTCTAATGTGTAGCTCTTTGCCTCCCAAAGTAGCCAAATAACATTGAATTTCTATGCAAGCTGTAACTTGGAAAAATCATCACTTTCCTCAAGCAACCAAAGCAGTATTTTGCATGTATCCACAAGATGGTGAGCTGTTACCTGAACACTTCATGCTCAGTGAGCCAGAGCAAATCAGACTAATTTATTCTTTATAGAAAGAGCCAAGTACATTTAAAATGCTGAAATATCACAGCCAAAAGGGACATGCATGATTTAGCAGGTTTTTCACTATTCCTTTATGTAAGACATTCAATACAAATAAATATATTTCATTTATAAAACCTTTTTGTAGGTCACCTTTTAGATTTGTATGTTTTCAAACAYTTTGGATACATGCAAAAATTCTATTATCTTTAATTAGCCATCTGTTCAATTTCCCACTCTTCATGATGTAGCTGCTGAGAAAACCCATTTCACAGGCTAGCTGAATTTTTATGGTTAAAATAATTTGGTATTTATCATGAAAACACTGAAAGAGGTAGCTTAAAGTTAATGCAAGTAACATCCATTCAGGCATATCTATCCTGAGCTACAACTTTTATATTGCAACATTAGGAATCCACATAGGTGCAGCTTCAAAAAAAATTTTAAAAGGGAAAATTCTACAAAATATTACAATATGCTAATAATCTTGTTCCTTTCTTACGTGACAATAGGCATTCTGTCCACTGGAATCTGTGGGCTTCTGTGGGGAAACTGTGGCACAATTACACAACAGGTAGTGTTAGTAGTATCAGAAAATAAATGAATAGTGTTTCAGTATAGGGAATGTGGATATTTCTGAGAGGAATTGGATCCAGTTCCATCTGGTCCATTATCATTGAGTGTGGCCAGTAGCAGATGCTCCAGGAGGAAGATGTAAGATCTGTAGAGAGTACAAATGTCTGTCTGCAGATTTTCATCTTCCTCTGCTTGTGGGAATGAGTCTAAGTTCTGAAATGTAAGATTTAAAAGTCTTCCCACAAAATCATTGTGTGTCATAATTTCTAAGTGTTCTTGAAATCCATGCAAGTGTTTGTTACATGAGCAGCCATTCTGGCTTTTTCTGCCAAAGTATTTCATTATGTGCCTTTTAAGTCAATATTTTATTTTATTAAATATTAATATATTAAGTGTGAATGTGTCAATTTTTCAAGTTATTCAATTCTTTTTTTAATTTAAAAAACATGAAACGTATTTCCATTTGGTTTTTGGTTTTGATGGATTCAGTTTTGGTTTTTTTCCATATTCCCCCATTTGTCTGATTTAAAAATACCTTATTGTTTTTATCTTTWTTTTTCCTAACCACTTAACAGTTTTTATGGTTTTTGGATTTATTTTTAAACTTTTTACACATAGCTTTTAACTGTGTACTCCCATATCTGCAATTTTGAAGTCTCCCATTAGGCATTTATAGGATTAAAATTCAAAACAGAAATGTGGTGTTACTGGTTGGATTATTATTTTGATTGATTCACTTATATCAAAAAAGGGGAAGAACATAGGATGAGAGACAAGGATATTGATATTTGGGATATAAAATCTGATACGGTTGAATGACCTTCATTTCACTGGTCAGATACATAGTACTTTTTTAAATAAGATGAAAACCTTGTGAGAAATAGAATATAAGAAATATTTTAAAAATATTTTAGAAAGTATTTTAGAGAATATTTTAAACAAAAATTTGAAAGTTTATTCTACTAAGGGATCATAATGCCCTATTTAAAGCGGTGTACTTTTAGTAACTCTTCAATGTTTATAATTTTTATTGTTCTTACATAAATACTTTACTGCTAACATTGTTTTAAATTCTCAAAATTTATTATAGCTTTTTTTTCATTAGAATTTTTTACTCCAACCATTATGATGGATTTCAAATAATTAATCTTCTTCTCTCCTTCTCCAAAGACCATCCTTTTGTTTTAGGAAATCTTTTATTGAAATATGATTTAATTTTCAGTATATCTTCAAGTTAAAATATGTCATTTGTTGTGGAAATTTTACAGTGGAGTGCTSTAGTTCAGAATCAGACCTGTGACCTTGTCCTGCACCACTTTTTTTTCTGAAGATGGAAWAGTGTCCATCAGGAACCATCTTAAACTTTAGTCTGGGCTCTCAGCTTGGCTCTTGGTCAGAATAAGGTGTCCTCAATTCCTTACAGAATTATAGTAYCAGTTAGRCTGGAAAAGACCTTTAWGGTCATTGAGTCCTGCTATGTTATGCATGATGACCAAACCCTCTTTTTTAAAGCTTTTCCAGTTGCCCAGTTTTAAACCTTGTTTTAATTTATTTTCTATTCAAATTCTTAAAACAGACAGCTCAATGTAAYAGAGAATCATAGAATCAGTTAGGYTGGAAAACACCTCTAAGGTCATTGAGTCCAGCTGTTAACCTGGCACTGCCAACTCCACCACTAAACTGTTGGTGGTTTTATTTTATATTATCTTTCTACAGACCAATCTGGAAAGCTAAACCATATTATGCTTTGGGTGTGTTGTTAACAGCAGTAAAAATTTCCCCAGTGACRCAAAAACTATATCAAAAAAATGTGCAGAGGGTTAATCTCTGTCTAAATTCAGGTAGCTGTTTTGGGAGGTGGCASTGCCACAAAGCCACCACACAGAGCTGGGGTTTTCCAAGTGTGAGTTCAGAACATCTAGGTCAGAACTAGTYTTAGTCCCTTGTCTGCAGAAGAAGCATGAATTTAATTAGTTTGAGCATCTCTTGGCACATTCTAACATCCTGAAGCGCTGCATGTCGCTGTTAAAAACCTCCTTCTGATGAAGACTGCAATGACAATCTTGTCTTTCTTTTCTCCCCTCTCCTACACTGGCCTCTTCTAGTGAACATACCTACACTGGAGCCTGCAGCATGTCATGCCACAGTGCTCTTCTTTTGAGTTTAGACAGAAAGCTTTTTCCTTTAATGATAAAGAAAAATACAATTGCTCACTAATAAGGTAACAGCTGTTTTGTTGAGGTCAGTTCAGTAGTGTAATTATTTCTAGGTGTTTGAAATAGTCATGGAAAACCAAAACCTTGCAATTCTGTACTTTAGAATAGAAGAGTCCAGACCTGGAATATATTGATTTCCAGTAACAAAATCTTCATTAGTTCTTTCATTAGACAGCTGGCCTGGTATTATGCTCTAACAATATGGCTTCATAAATAGAATACTATGAAAAATCTATTGAGAACAGTTTAATTAGTTTTGGCATATATAATTCATCAATWTGATTAGGATACAGTAGTAATGGCTGGGCTGATGCATTGGAGGCCTGAGAATTTAGTCTGTGTTGCTTTATAGGAAACTGGAAGAATGATCAATGTAGTGTTAAGAAAATGAAAAATATCTTCTTTTTWAAATCCTGTAGTGCAGCATAATAGTTTAAGATGGCTGTTGTATGCTGGGCACACTAAAGTGGTGTCAAAAACCATGTTCAGACTGGCAGTCACATAAATATTTCTGCACTTGAAGGGTCAGGCTGTAGCACTATTTCTAGTTCCACACCACTGGCATGCTCAGATGCAAGTCATGTTTCTCAGTAAAGGAAATCATATGTGTACTCATCAAAAATGATGCCTAATTTYTAGTCAGTCAAGAACATAGTTAATAAAATACTAGTTTCTAAATCAAAGGCATCCTTAACATCTGTAGAATTAAAAATATACTAGTGTCTGCCTGGTTTGCAGTTTCTAATCTAGTTGGCCTTGCCTTTTAGCACAAGATAATGAGAGGAGCTTGCTACTGCAATATCCTTTCAAAGTGAAGAGGATTCAATTAAGCTATTAAGCAAAAGTATAGGGGCTTTTTCAAACTTCTTTCACTCAGACTATGCAATGGCTAGGTGGGTACATGCAGGGGAATGGTAAAAACTGTAAATTTTGAATGTACAAATTGCTTTGATTTTTTTCGTTCATCTTTATTGATGTCAAATTGAATGCTTCCTTCTGTGGAACAGCATATTGCATGAAAGTGTTATTACTTAAGCAAGCTTGAAAAAATGCAGGTGGCCTTGTACTTTAAGACCAGAACTCATTATTTGCTGTGAAACATGTAAGAAAAAGAGATAAAACATCATCAAAAAGTATCTATCTTGTTTGATGAAGATTAAGGAAGAAATAGTGTGTACTATTTCATTATTGGCATCAGTCTAGGAAATCATGTTTAGTGTTAATTAAATCTTCTGTAAAATCTTTTATTTGAAAATAGAAGTGTATTAGAAATACTCATTTCTTAGATCTCAGAAATATTATTCCCATTTTCTAACTGAAGGCGTTAGTTAGGAGAGCAGAGAGCTAGTCAGAGAACCAGCAATGCCAACTTTTAGTTCTGTATTTAGCAGACAGAACATGGTCCTGRACTTCAAATCAATCACTAGAAGTGTAAGATGGGGCAGATGTAACTCTGGAGCTCCATGCAGCTCCTGAGTTACCTGGCAATGCAGCTGAGCTGRTGGACTGTGATGTTCAGGATGATGTGGATGAGAAACAGAAATGTCCTTTAACCATGATGGAGAGCTAAGCTAAAGGAGCTGGGCTGTGTTCAGTAGGTGAACTGGAGCATGTAGAGTTGTATCAAGTCTATTTTGCTGTCCAGAGAGAAAATTTCAGTTAATTTACATTGCTTCCACAGGTTTTTGGACATACATGAGATGRCACTTAATTCTGGTCCAAACCTGCTCCTCCTGTTTTACTTTTAGCATGGAGGTGAGCTGATCAGTTGTTACAATGCTGAGACATTTTGAAAATCCTATTCTTTCATTCCTAAATCCTGATTAATTTRTGATGAAGTTTTTATGTATATTGTAAGTGCTAAGAAAGGACTTTTCCTTACCAAATATTCAGAATATATGGTGCTTTAATCCTGACTGAAGGCATGAGACACTACTCTGKAACAAACAATAATCAGTCTATTGTGTTTTTATTGCACTGGTTTAATAAATGCAATTATTTTCACTTATTCAATTGATTGACTGTTTATTCATCTTTAATATTCACTGTTCTGATTTGTACCTTTTGCATGTCATTTCAATGGTTATCAGGATACCCTTGCTTTAATCAATTTACTTGAATTAGAAATTACAACTTTTCATGTAACTGTGTTCTCTTGCTATAGATGATCCTGGTCTTTTCATCTATTTCTTTTTTTGTGTCTTGTGTCCTAATTTCCTATTAAAAATATGTTAATCTGTTTCATTCTGCTTCTGACTGTGTTGTAAGTGACTAATAATTTAAGATCTATTATTAGAGCTCCCCACACTGTTAGTCAATGTCACGCTGTAATTTAAGGCAGTGTGAAACTATCTTAAGAAGCTGTGAAAAGTTATAAGTCATAACCATATTGATGTTTCAGCCATTTGTAAAGAATTATTTACTTGAATAACTGCTATTATTAAGAAAAGGTATTAAGAAAAGTCTACAAGTGACATTTCATTTAAATYATGGAATCACAGCAAGGTTTGGGTTGGAAGGGACCATAAAGATCATCTTGTTCAACCCCCTGCCATGGGCAGGGACAYCTTCCACTAGAACAGATTGTTCCAAGCCCATCAGACCTGGCTTTGAGCAATTCCAGGGATGGGCCATCCACAACTTCTCTGAGCAACCAGTTCTAGTGCCTCACCACCGTCATGAGGAAGAACTTCTTCTTTATACCCCGTTCAAAAAACCAAGCTATATTAACAAACATAGTCTGTCTCCATAATTTATTGTATTTTTCTGCAAATTATTTTGGTTTTAAGTGGTACCTTGTCATGTCATCAAATCCCTGAATGACATTTATAAGCTGGCAAGCACAATTTGGATTTACAACTGTGGCCTTCATGTTTCCAGAATATAGGGAGAGGCAATTCTTAAGTCCATTAATCATTTTTAAATTTTCTTCGGATGTTTATTTTGACTTTAACTTACCCATGAATGGAAAGCACTATTAAAAATTTTTTTGCCTATATTGTCTGATGTCTCTGAAATTTTTCAGGTTAATTGCTCAGATCCATGAYGAATTGTTGTTTGAAGTAGAAGATTCTCAAATCAAGGAATTCTCAGGTAAATAAAATCTCTCTTGCTCTTTCCTTCCCACCCATTTTTACTSTCTATATCCTGTGATTTCTCAAAAAATTAAGAACTAATGTAGTGAGAAGAAGTATATTGATTCTCACAATTAAGAAAATGTATACTAAGCAGATTTTTCTGAATGTTTTCCACCACTGGCTCTTATGTAGATAAAATGTGATATACTCATTTGGAATTCATTACCATGGTTATTTGTATTTAGTTTTTTAATAAAGATTTCATCATCCACTGTGTGAATCCTGTAAAAGTAAATAATATTTCCTCCAAGGTTTTAGAAGGAAATAAACCAGTTTGAAGTACTTTAGATTAGGGGCTGTTACATAAAGAAGTATTCCATTGGTCATGTAAGATTATGCCACACTGTAATTTCTAAGTTAGTTTACTGCTTTTTTGTACTAAGAAACCTTTATGATGGCACTCTCAAGATTAAGGTTAGTAAAAGTTTGTGCCTATGTTTCTATCCTCTCGTCTGTCTTACTTCCAGAMATTATTCCCTAAGCCAGAATTTGTGTCAGCATCTGGTACAAATTTAGCAAGTGAGGGCACATAGCAGACTGTTGGGTCTCTTCTCCAGTAAATTGTGGATTTATTCCTGTAGGCACCAAGTGTTTATTCACAAACATTGGCCTAGTTTGAGGCTCAACAAAATGTTTGGCTAAACCTGTTAGCCAAAATATCAAAAATGTTTTAAGTGAACCAATACAAAAAATACCTTCCATTATAGCACAAGCATTTAATAAAAAATTAATTTCACCTTCCCGTACTGCATTCATTTGAACAGTGCAATTTGCTATATTAGTCTCATTTCATCATTGATCCCTCTTGTGAGTATTAGTTCAGAATTAAAACTCCATCTAATCTAAACAAACTACCTGGGAAATATTTCAGCTCAATATATTCAGGGCATTGTAATGAATTAAGTTAATATATTAACATTTGACCTCTAAATACAGGAGTTTAAATCTGATTTAAAGTTAAAAAATCATTATACCATTTATAAGAGATTGCAATATCTGCTCAGAAAAGATAATGTCTAAAAGTGACATAGTTTCAGAGTTAGGAAGTGTAGTGTATTGAAAGACATCTGTAGGACAGCATAGAAGGATTTTTATTATCTTATTTTGCATCAATTTGCATAAAGTATAGAGCTAATATTATACCTAAAAGATAAAAATGATTCATGGTTGATTATACATATAGAAAATCATAGATTCTGCCCCCATTGGCTCAAATTTAGATCTTCATTACTAGTCTGAATTTGTAGCAAATTCAGAAAAATCAATACTTTTCAAGTCTAACAGAAAAAACCTCTAGCTATCATATGAATAATAGTAATACATTATCCCACTATGGAAATATGGTGACTGGAGGCTTTTTTCTGAAAATGCAGAAAGAGTGCAATTCAAATACTCAAGTTTAGACTGTGTAGTAATTAGTTTGCTGATCTCCAGGTCTAGCTGCAGGGTGCAGAACAAACATACCTGTAAATTCCTTCTTGTGCCTCAAAGTTATAATCCTATAATTGAAGTTGCTATGATGACCTTTAGAAAATGGACCTGGGCAGTGTAGAGGTGTGAGATACCTTGGAAATTGTCATTGCACTTAGCATAGGCTGCCAAACTTGAGTGTTCATGATGGAAGTTTGTTTTATTCTGCTGATTGAAGACTGACTTTTCAATTTGTCTCTATTTTGCCCTAAGAGCCAAAGAAAAAAAAGAACATTCTGCATTACAGGAACTTTCAGATAGACTCCTGTCAGAACAGAAGAATGATAACTTCTCTTATTCTTTGCACAAAAGACCAACCTGAGATATTGATTTCCTTCCTTTTTATTCATCACTGRGAGAGCCTTGTTTGGAGTACTGCATCTGGTTCTGRGYTCCCCAGTACAAGACTGAAGCAAGTACAACAAAGGATGACAAAGATGATGAAGGGTCTGGGGGGAGAAGGCAGGCTGACAGACCTGRGACTGTTCAGCCTGGAGAAGAGAARGCTCAGGGGATCCTACTAATTTATATATCCTAAGGGAGTGGGCGTAGAGGAAGTGGYGGTGCCCAGTGACAGGACCAGAAGCAATGGGCACAAACTGAAACACAAAAGGTTCCCTCTGTAGATCAGGGAATGCTGTTTTACTCTCAGGGTGACTGAGCACTGGCACAAGTTGCCCTGAGAGGTTGTGGAGTCTCATCCTTGGAGATGTAAAAAAGCTGTCTGRACAAGATCCTGGGCAACCAGCTCGAGGTGGCCCCTCTGAGCAGCAGGGCTTGGACCAGGTAACATTCAAAGGTTCCTTTCAACCTCTCTGGCAGTGTTTTGCAAGTAGTTCTGCTACTGGTAGAAGAACTAATCCAAGGTCTTTTAAAGGGTCCAAAGCTGGTGATTCTTCAGTCATTAATGAGGATTTTGTTTGATCTGAATAGCAGAGAAAGCGTGAATCTGCACTGGCATCTCACTTGCAGCCAGCAGCAGTGCTGAAGCACATCTCCCTATTGTCCCAGTCCTTGGTGGGAATGGTTTCAGTTCACATCACAGAGCAGCCTGAGAACAGTTGACCTAGATTCCTTTCAGATGAAACTAAATAGGAACACTCTTTTCTCCTAATATTTTTCAATTATTTCAGGAGTTGCTAAGTAAGGTAACAGATTAGATATCTGAAAGTTAAACCAAAGAGGAGTCAGTAGGATGCGAGCTCCTCATTCACCTMAGTGTTTTGAAAGTCCAAATACAGTTTTCATCTCTTTACCTAAAGTTCTCTCACCCTTTTTTAAAATCCTTACTCTTTTTGCTTTTATTTGCCAATATTCTTTAGCTGTCAGCTTTGTCTTTACATATCTAATGAGCTTTTGTCCATTCAGAAACTTTAAATKACAGAATTTGCTGACTTGCAGTTTCCAGGATGGGGTTTAATGATGCAGAGAGAAATCTCAGTTGTACATCACAAAGCTCAGTAAAGGGAAGGACGTGGACTTGAAGCTAAAGAGCAGTGTTGGAGGGTTTTAATGGATTACACTTCAGTGCCGTGTTATTCTCCTGCATTTAATGTGATCCAAGAAGTACTGGTCTACTATTCAGCACGTTTGCATTCTGATTCCAGTCATGCTTCTGATCTACTTTTTCAGGAAAGCAACAACAAATATATATCTCCTTTTTCTTGTTTGTAGAATGAACATGAAACTTAAAAAATTTTTAAGATTTATAAATTAAGAACATAAARGTAAATAGTATTATTTCATTAGATCATAATGCAGGTATAAACCTTCTCAGCAGCATTTCCCTGATGGAAGAGTCTCTTGAAATGGTCACAACATTAAAATGTCCTTTTGCTTCTTAAACTCTCTTGAATGGCAGCTGAAAATTGCCACGAGGAATTGTAGTATTGACACTTTCTTTAGTCTTGCATRGGACTTCATATGCTCCAATAAGAATTTCTAGGACTTTACAATATACAGAAATTCCATTTATAGTGCATCTAATAATGCACAAATGATTTGGAATCTTTTGAATCTAATAAACAAGAAGACAAGCAAACAAGCCAAGAAGTGTTCTTTTTTTTTCTGATCTGCTTCTGCACAAAGTGCTGCATGAGGTGGGTCATCTCAAGGTCTCATCTGTATTTTGGAAGGACACCTTCTTCAAAAAGAATCCATTGCCCACAGTTTTACAGTACACATATGGCTCACTCTGAATGGACAAGGCAGAACATAATTTATTTATAATAAGGTTTTGACTACCCAAGCTTYGACATACTTTGAAATACAATGAAGCACATAGTTCTCTGAATGGTGCAATTTTCATCAATGATATGGAATATTGTTTCCTTCAATTCTGTTTAGGGCAGGAACATGACAGCAAAAGAGGTTTTTAAAATCCTAATTTCCTATTAGAGGGTGCTTGGGAAATTCAAATCAAAACATTTGGCAGAAATTAGTTTTGCTTGGGCAGAAGACTCTCAGCTTTACCATCAATAATCTGCCTGGTTTCTGGCCAGCTTGCCTGTCTGGCTTCCTCACATCTTGAGCTYTCCAGCAGCCCAGGAAGCAGAAAGGCAGATGATATTATGGGAATGCCAAAAACTGGATTCTTGGATCTGAGAGGGCTCAGTGTCTCTGAGTCCTGAAGTCTGTGTAATCAGGTAGTCAGTCTGTGCCCAAGTCAGACTCTGGAAGAGTATTTAGGACTGGCAGAACTCAATTTTTCATTTTGTGAGACTGTTTCTGACACTGGTGCTCCATGCTGTGCTTGAACTGCCTCTTTGGCCTTGGATTATGCTGAAWGCATTACAGCTAAAAGGGGGAACACACTTTGTGGGGAAGAAAAGCAAATTTTTTTTTTRTGGTCCAGGGATACCTGTAGTTACAGCTGTAGAATCTGGCTTCTAATGTGTGTTCCATAAATAGCTGGTGAGTTTGAAAGGTGAACTTAGCCAGTGGCAATTACTGTGGACTCTTCTATGCCTTTCTCTCTGCTTGATTGCATCCATTAGTGATAATTAAATGAAAGATACTTGGTACTTGAAATAACATCTTTTTGTGGAAATTGATGTATTCCAGTGCTTTGTGTTCAATATCAAAGGGCATTAGAGTGATTTTTAAAGGTGTTTTTTTTAGAATTCTTTTATAATTATACAGTATTGATAGAATTAAAGAATTTCTGCATCTGTTTGTATCTTTGATACATGTGCAATGTAGAGCTTGAAACAATTTTTCTAATACTTTACCAGGYATAAAATATTTCAGCTGAAGTCCTTACCTTAAATTTAAGAACATTGAAATGACCAGTCAAAAAAAAAGCAAACAAAAAACAAACAAACAAAAAAACCCAACGAAACAAAAAACCAAAACAAAAAAACCCCAAATAACAAGACACAAGCAAAAAGAAAAAACAAAACAAAACAACAATCAATATAAATTAAACCTATTTATGTTGGTATTAAGATCACTTGCTACTCAAAGAATAGTATCTTGGACCTTTTTTTAAYGTCTGCCAGTACATGTTTTTGGCTCGCATACAGATTACGTGTAATTTCACTTTATTCTGCTGCAGTTTTATGCTTACTTGGTACTGAGGCAACTGCATTAAAATGTGCACATGTTCAAAAGGGGACTGCAGGAACAGAAGAACAAAAGAATGAACTGGTCATCACAAGTTAGTGACATTTTCTGTCCTCTGAGCTGCCGTTTTCTAGCTTGGAAAACACTGGTGCGTAATCTAAAGRTGCCTCTAGATAGCTTTCAATTTGCAAAAATCCCTGTTCCATAGATCATATGTCTGGCCAGCTTTGACATGTTTCTAGAGTCATAATTTCATAGGTGAGTGCACTTGAAAAATGTCTTCAGTTTGATAGGGACAAAATAAGCTTTTGTTCCACAGCAGGCATGCGTGTCTTATCTTTGTTCCTATTCACAGCACTTTCAATAAGCATATTTATTCTGGTCAGTATCAAGAAAATCTAATATATGGTAAAACATATGTTAAAATTTCAGTTCCTCTATAATATTTTAACTTTGCTGTCACCATTTTTTAATACACAAGATTTTAGCATGTATACTTAGCTTACAAAGCATTTCAAGATGTGTATAATCAACAGCTTTCCTAATTGCTGACTATGGGTTTTGAGAGATAACTTGCAAAGATTGGGAGAACAGCATTTTACAGATGCCGTTGCAGTACATGGCTGGCTGTAAAGGAACATTTTAAAATTAATAATTTATGTGCCCTAGATATACTAGATTCTTGACTGAACAGAAATAATCATTATCCCCAAAGTCTCCWGTCTAAATCTTAGAAAAGAAACAAAAAATTTAGAGTGGTAAAGACAGATTTATTTTGACACTGTGGTTCTGGTTTTTAGTGACTACACTCTAAAATGTATACAAGATAAAGAAGACATAGTTACGTATGTTTGATTATTTATTGTGAGCCTTGAGAAAGAGGGAAATTTTCAAAGAGATTTGAGAAAATAGTGGAAGAATCAGATATTATGTACATGGGACTAAAAGGAACCTTTCCTGTGATTACATACCCCCATGCCATATGGTCTCTTTTATAAATTATCATCTTCATATGAAAAATTACTCCCACTATTGGGAGTATTTTGGACTATTCCAGAATTTTGCCTCTCCAAAATCTAGAACTTCAAATTTCCAGCCTAAATGTATTTAGCCATTATACCTATTTATTTTTATGCAAAAACTGTGATGTATTTAAATTCTTCCTTCTTCACTGTTTACAGCCTTAGCAGACCACTGAACAGGAATGGCAATCCAGCTGCTTTTTCCTGATATTTGCAAAGGAGTGGTTTCAAAAGGCTGAAATGCAGGCACAACAACTTCAGATTGCTTGAAATGAATGGCTTTACTAAAGTCTGGGTAGAGAAAAGTCAGTGTGACATGAGAAAGAGAACAGGGAGCTGAACTGACAGAAAAAAAAAGGAAAGAAGAAAATGAAGCAAACCCATGGAGAGGTTTTTAATGGTTGTCAAAGTGAATGAGGAACCATTGGGTTTGTTCACTGATGTGGCCACTTTAATCTGTGCATTTTAAAATTAAGAGTATTTAAGAATGCAGCAGAACTCTGATTGTGCCAGATGCCTTGGAGCAAAAAGTGTGTGAACCAACAGAGAAAGCTGTTGCAGTCATTGCTGCCATCATGAATCCCCTTTTGGGGATAACAGCTAAATGGGACAGAACTAGTCCAGTCCAGAGGTCTAGAGAACTTGGGGGAAGCAGGTCTAACTCAGTGCACAGGAGGCAGCAGCCTTTGTTGTATCCCTCACTTATTTCAGCCCAGGAAGAGATGCTGCTGACTCATGCTCCATCTTTTACTGTCTGTTGGAACTTGTTTTGTCAAGAAGACCTATTCCTCTCCTTGCCCAAAGGCTCTACTGCTGTTTATTTATCTAACAACACAAGAGATRTTAAGTTGCTCAGAGTTGAGTGTGCCCTTCATAAGTGTCTGGTGGAACACACAGAGTTAAGTGATTCTGCGTGAGAAGTGCGGAATTCAGGTGTTATCCTCTCAAAAGTTTTGTGTAGTCATAGCTTGGAAAAAATGTTTATCCAGGACTGAGTGGCAACACACTGAGCCTTCTGAAGTCATCCCACCTGGCTGGGGTGCCCCAGCATCTGCTGCATTGCTGACCTCCTGGAGCTGACAGCTTGTTGAAATTCAGAGTGGGCTTCTCAAGACAGAGGCAGTCCAACACTCCTCTATTAATAGCCATGCTGACTTGGACTGGATTACAAATGAGTAATTATTTAGGCCAGCACTTCTCCTTTCACAATCTGTGGATTGCAGTGTTTGTTTCTGCTCTTGAAAAATGTTATTCTGTCCCACAGTGGACCATGAAGTACCTCAAATCTAACATGAAGCAAGCTACAGGTGTAGCTGTATGTAGAGGTGTCAACAAAACATCTTGGTTTCCTCAGCTCTGGCACTTGATCTGCTGAGACTTTGAGTTACTGCATAGTTTGGACTTCATGAAAAGCTTGTGACAGCTCATTAGCACACAAATCTGAGTGAGCCAGCACGGTCTGATCACTGTTCAGGCAGAAGCTGGTTATCCTCATCATTATTATCAGGCCAGCCTCAGTGTCAGTGACACGACGTGAAACATTACAGACTGCTCTTCATTGCTGGCATCATTAGAAAAGGTTTTGGCAGCAGCCAGAGYAACAACATCCACAGCTTCTTAGAGTTCTTGTCACCCCTTTGCCTCTAACCTCAGCTGCCAAAGAGCTGTGATGTGCAGTGAGGGAYAACTTCAAAGGAAGCTGCTCAGTAATCATGTGGGTTTGCTCTGGCAGCTCCTATCACAGCCCCTGCTCCTTCTCAGGCCTCTGAGGCACATGACCACATCCATTATTTAGTTCCCCATCCTGTCAGAGCAGGGCAGGTTCTGGGGCCACCTGGTATTCCTGCTTCACTTTCACTAGCCAAAAATATCTTCCATTTTAAAAGCTTGATCCACTCCTTGATTTTTATCAGAACAGTATGTGTTGAAGCAGCAATCTTTGTCAAGCAAAACAYTTATTAGCAGGACCAGTGATGGTAAACCTGATCCCAGATGATTGTTTTGGAATAATTRTAGATGCATTTGCACAGTAATAGTGAGCATAGTGTTATGGCATGATGAGTTGTTAAGTTACATGAGTTATACTGAAGTTAATTGTTTAGAGTGCTGATAGCTCCACTACCCCACAGAGATGATTTTTTAAAAAATTTGGCTCTGATATTTCTGCTTTGAAGAGTAAAATATTTTTTAAAGTTCAGATTCTTGTGGGCTTTTTTCCTAGCTTCTTTTTTAAAGTGAGTTTTATAGTTGCACAAGAAAATTAGAAAATTAAAATATATTAAATGTCATCAAACAGATAGTTATGAGCAGTGAAGTTAAAAACTGAGCACTCACACATGCTCTACATACCTTTATATGAAATGTAGTAGGGCTATATTTCTTTTTATATGGGCTATATAAATTAAATAATTCTGCAAATTTTCCCAAAAATTCAATTCAAAAAAAGAAATTAAACTGTTCACAAGAGATAAAATATCACTTTAAATAATCTGAAAAGGTTGTAAATGGTAATTTTTTAATGCAGAAATGCATGTATTATGTAACAKATTATAAAAACCTATTTTTTAATATATATAGCAATTCTAACATGGAAAATAAAGCTGTAGGTTTTCAAATTTACTTTACAGCACTGGTAAAAAGAATAATGGAGTCCCTACAGCAAACCACAGCCTTGGAAGTGCCACTGAAGGTAGGAACAATTTTGAATTTCAATTTCTTTCTCAGGCATGCTTAGCTTTGTACATCATCATCATCATCATCATCATCTTATTAATCTAGAAACAACTATTTTGCATTTTACTTCAATTGTTTCATTTTCATATTTGCAGTAATTGCTTTTTCAAATTACTATAAAAGTTCCAAAGGAAAATAACTGAAAGAAAGGATACTCCCTTTTGGAAAGTGATATTGTTGTAGCAATGCATGTGGTAATTTAAAAATCTATTTCATTCATTGCCATGAAACTTCTGTTGGGTGTGGTAGAGTGAGAAATATGTCCCTTTAATATGTGCCTGCCTTTCTAGATGTGCCAGGCATTCATTACTGCTGAAAAAATATTGCAAAAGATCTTTCTCCAGTAATTTTCACTCAGAAAATGAGTCTATTTAACATTTCTGTGTGGATGCCTAGCACACAAAGCAAGCAAAATCACTGGTCATTGCTAAAGGTAGAGGACATCATCTGCCAGACCAACATCTGTMGAAAGTGAGTAGGTAACTACACAGCTATCTATGTATTGGACCTAATTGTAATTACATTATAAAATAACTATGTTTTTCTCTCTACAAAACTGGTACCTGTCACTGTAGCCTACTGCTCAGCTTTTGTTGCTTGGTAAAAGGCTAAAGCTCCTGGGAATCCCTAAACTTSAGTGAGCAACAGCCCAGGGGTTTCCAGTGTGCTGACAAATGGAGTACTTGGTGTCGCCAGGTCACTCACTCAGCCGTMAATACTCAACAAGATTCAGGGACAGAAACAGCTTCATTCTAATTAATTCAGAAATGGTTGCAACATACAGACTTGCACTCATGGAAACAGTTGAAAWAGAAAACTACTTGATAATTTGTCTTGTATTTCTTCCTGCAGASCTTCCAAATCTATTGCAGAATTCCAGCCACTCTGTGAGGCTTTCTCTGGAGGTCCTGCAGTTGCAAGACCCTTTWTGGGTCCTTAGGGAGCCCATCCTTCCCACAAAAGTTGAGAAAAGATAATGAAGGGTATCCAAGATCTAAATTACTCTTTCTGCTTCCCATACCAATTTCCCCTCTCACTGTTCACTTAACCTTTGCAAGATTTTACATTCCTGTTAATTAAATGTTAAAAGTCCAGTGAGACTTTTTGGCTACACTGGGATTATAAATTTCTTGCACTGATACTCCCAAGCTTTGCAAAATGCATTTCTGTAGGTTGCTTACATTGTACACCTGTGTTTGCCTTTCTTCTTTTGTAACAAATTCCTTGGGGGGGAAAAAAAAAGAAGCCAGAGTGTTTTCCAAGGTATATTACATTTAAATATTTTTAATCACTGTATTAGATACCTGGCATTCATGCTGCTAAAAGGTTCTTAAAAATAATCAAATGTGGTATTATTGGTGGCATATAAAGTGATTAGCAACACTAGAGTCCTTTCTGGATAGGAAAAGTTTAAGGAGACTTTTTGGTGCCTTTTTCAGAGGTAACAATGTTCATACTTTGTCTGAGGAAGTCATGGTCATGAAATAAATATAAGCACTGTAATAGGTCTCTAAGAAAGACAAATGTTTACATGGTTACTGAGAGTGTTCCTAGTTGCAGGGGTAGAATATCATTTTAGTGTTACATTTTTCAGACTAACCATTAAGTGGCAGAAGGTTTCAATATCCTGTGGACAAATTGGACATACCTTGTTATTCACCTCTGTCTGAGGTGTTTTACTGTCACACACTGGAAGATCCTTCTCAATGCATTAAACAGATGGATTCAAGATGTCATTCCCGTGAGAACATTAAGTCTCCTTTAAACACCAACTATACTTTAATAGGTGGAAAGAAACACATTCTTAGACAATAAGTAGTTATCTGAGGCTTTCAAAGRTTAGGACTTTTTTTAGTAGGCAGTAGAAGTATTTGGAGATACACATTTCATTACCCTTGTTTGGTCTCCTTTTCCAAAGCAAATTACCGTGGCGGTCCTGACATACTTCTGCTTGTGCAGGTTAGACTACACATCCATCATGGAGATACTTCAGCTTCCTCTGAAGCCTCAAAAAGAGATCAATGACAGAGGCTACATAGAAAACATAAAGTTTGATCTCAGAGAAGAAATTGAGAGTGATCTTTAAAAAAGTCTGATTTTTGTTCATGTTGTTTACCCTTCTATGCAGTAGGAAAATGTCTTTTAGGATTAGAAATGTTGAAGATGRAAAGATTTTTGTGAAATGCTCCTGCTCCCCTTCAGCAGACTTACTTCAACTAAATATGTATTATGTGCTCCCTTATATATGAATATTATTTCTTAATATGGAGACAAAATGTCACTAAAGTAGAGCACACATATAGTCTTAATGGGGAAAGATCTCTTTTTCTTCTTTGAGGTAAAGGATGTTTTATCTTTGAAGTAGCTTTTTTTTTCCCAAAATATAGTCCATGCTAATGAGGCAGCTTTCATGTCAACAAATCCACTGTGTACAACAGCACCAGGAACTGCAAAACAAACTGAAATTAAACCAAAGCAACAATAAAAATACCCCAGAACTTGAAAAGTGGGGGGTTAAAACCCTAGTATCTTTATGCATTGCTGACAAAGTTGCTGATGATAAACATCAAAATCATCATTTGTAGCTCTTTTAAAAGCATGAGATGAATTTTGCTTTATTGTATTCCTTGCAATTCACTAACATGTATTTGCAATTTGAAAACTAAAGGTTAGTTTAAATTGTTAAGGTATTTTTATCAGAACTGTAGCAATAATTGAGTATTARTACAAATTAAGAACATTTCACACTGGATAGGGGTGGAATCTGGAGCAGGATCACCTCCAAAGGGAAAAGCAAAAATAGTAATCTTCCTRTATGTGATGTGTTTATTTGTTTAATTTTTTTATTTTTTTCCCTGACAGGTTCCCTTGAAAGTGATTCTCACCACTGGGAAATCATGGGGGTGTATGACAGAATTGCAGGAGATGTAAAACAGTCATTGGGGATGTTATTCAGTACCCAAACACCTCATTGGCCTGTGCTGATTCCTGGCTGAATCACTAGGCAACAGCGCTGCTGGATCTTTCATAAGCACCTAATACTCTGCATGTGAATTTTTTTACTTCATTTTGTCTGTAGCCCTAGGCAACAGCAGTGAGATAAAACTGGTTTTTACCAGTTCATTGTGTTTCCTTTAGCCAAGGTATCCAGCAGGGAGCTGCTTTTGTTCACAGCTAAATTACTACATGTAAGAAATGAAACAAGACAGTATTAACCCTTTGGGAGCATCACAAATATATTTGAGTTACACAGATGTTTAGACTTTAATGTTAAATATTTTGTGATGTGCTTGTGTAGAAATACTWATAAGCTGGCAGTATTTGGACTGTGTCAGATGCTTGACTGTTGTGTTCAGCTTATTTTGTATTTTGTGAGTAGAATGTACTGCTTGGTGTTCATCACATATTAACTGTCCCATTCCTCAGACTTAGAGTTAATGAACTTATTTTTGGTCTAGAATTTTGGAGCAAAACAGATAAACAAAAGTGGAAGCTTAAATATATTAAAAATAAGGACATTGTTGTAGATTCAATTAATTTCAAACTGAGTTTGCACTGTAGCCTTAGCACACTTTAGACAAAGCATKACAGTTTTTCTAATCTATTATTATTATTACTGATATAATGACAAATAGTGTTTAGATAAATTTTAGGATTCAGCCTCATCCTTTTTTAGGATTCAGGCTTTTACTTCAATGTTTGGATTTTTTATTAATAATTTGTTTTTCTGTAGAGTTTATTCTTCAAATGAGATTTGTTTCATAACATTACTGTTTTACAAATTCTGTCTCTGTGCTTGTGGAATATGAAATTGTCCTTGAAGTCTACTAATTATTCAGAAGTTAAAGTCTAGCACAAAACTTTTAAGAGTTGTTCAGTATGTTTCAGCATTAGACTTCAAATTATCACAGTAATACAATTTAAATTCTAGAACTGTATCATTGTAAAGACTTTACAGCATTTTAATTTGCATAATTAATCAATTTTACTTTGCACTTAAAGCCATTAAACTATTAAACATTGTTTTCTTATGTTGCTTATTAATCATACATAACCTGTCAGCTGACGTGAGTCAGTAGTTTCTAAAAATTGATTCTTATAAAACTGGCATTGATCATGTAAGCAAAGTCAGAACCTGCTGCACATTGATTGGGGTCAGATTTTGGCAGGGGGATCCAGCCTGCATGGCTGTGACGCCGTGCCAGGTGCTGGGAGCAGGGGCTGTGATCCAGCAGAGAGGAGGTTGCACAAGTTTCCTTCTGTTTTTTGCTATTTTCAAGCCCTCTGTGTTTGCAGTGGCATTGAATAAGTGTGAAATGTTCTGTCTCATCTCTTTCACTTCTCTTGAAGATCTGCTGGTTTTGGGAGGCCTCTACTAACTAAGCCCTGTTTCTGTAATACTACATTGCTAACCTTCCTACCATATGGAGCAAATAATAATTTTTGGTACTTTTCCCGGCTGATTTTCACCTTGTGCATTTTTCTTAGGATGCATACTTTACAATTAGATGGATGGTGTATTTTTTCAAGCCCCTTCAGCCTAACAAAACCCAAAAACATGCTTAAGAACAAAAAGAACCTCAATCCACTTGTGTGAATTGACATCTGTTCAAAGCTACAGAACTGCAGAGGTCACCATACAAATTTTCAAACACAGCCCTTCACAAATGACTGTCAGTCACAGTTCCCCAGACATGTGCACTTTGTGTAGGTTGTCATACAAGAGGCAAAGTTAATATTTTATTCTCCTTGTGTCACAGTTTCTTCAGGGTTTTAAGTTCCCAAAGAATCAGCTAACAGAAGGAAGAAGGTCAAGTAATAAGCACCACTTTATCACACGTGTCCAAGGGCTCATTCTGTGTGCACTGCTGTGAGGGCAAAAGGCAAACTGGCATAATTTTGGAAGATTGCTGCTGACCAAGGCTTGAGACTTGGTGAAGTTTGTGTCCCCCCAACTTGCAGGATACATACCATGAACTTGGGATATCATTCCAGTGCTCCAAATTCTCCAGTAAAGAAACTGAGAAACTTTCTCCACTTGACAAAGAGTGGTGTTTGCAATTCATTTCCCAATGAGGTCTACTGGACAAGGCATCAGTTTTAGCTCACTTGTGTGCTGATCTATGTATAATCATAAAATCTGTGCAGTACAGTTTTTCCAAACCTTAGTTGAGGTCTGAATCTAAAGAGCCATTATAGGAAGCAAGGCCAGTCCCAACCACAGATTTCCTCCCAAATAAATATAGGTGAAAATATTCAGTATTTGATGACTGCCTTGAATTCCTTTGGGTGGCACAATAATTTCACACCACAGAACTCAAGACCCTTATTATAACAAATAACCACCCTGTCAGGTTATTTTGGTTCTGTATGAAAGGGACTTTAAAACATGGTTAGGCTTGAGCAGGAACAATTATAAGAGCACTTTTACATCCTTAAAGCTCTCAATTTGGTCTCTAAAATGATTCTGTTTTCCTCACAACCTACAAAGAGGCACTGGGAGAGCAAGAAACAAAACCTTCTGTTTGAATTGCAGAACCCTACAAAAGTACTGATCAATGAGCATGGGAAATCACAAAATAAGTGGGCAGGGGGAAATAGCTGGTTGTACTTAGTTCCAGATATCCTTTGTGAGCAGGAATTTCATTAATTAATTCTCTGAACAGAGTAATAACACCCTTTTAAACTGGTTTGTGTCTGGGTTTAATTTCAGGCTTGTCTTTGATGGCCTGAATCTTCCTTTAGTTCATCTGTAAATCTCTTTGTTTGCCATGTGAAGGAGTGGRGAGAGAGAACTATTTGAAAATACTTTAGCTCAGTGTCTGTGGGAAATGRAACAGCTCAGCTGTTTGCTGGTGTTTGCATGGGATGCCATGACCAATACTTCCCTGCTTGCAAATCTTGTCATGTCCACACACAACTGTGGGACAGCAGGACTGATCTTCAGTGCTGGTCCAACTTGATAATAACCATAGCTCAAACACTGACCTCAGATTTTATGTGAGCAAGACATCTTAAACATGGAGAGGGAAAAAAAGTGTCAGTTTTTGCAAAGTAAGAGTAGATTAACAGATTGAATCTACTAGATCACCCARGACATAGTTTTATTCATGTTAACGATTAAGAAAAGCCCTTAAAAATAAACTAAGTTCATCTTTTGGAAGTCAACAAAATCTATTCTTCTCATTTCATGTTTAATCTGATTTAAAAAGGAGGCCAAAGAAGGTTGATTCAAGTTTGTTGAACAAGGTTCAAGGTCGAAACATCTTTTCTTGCTTCACCACTAGAAGACCAAATCCCTCAGTAGCTTCTTTTTAACCTCATAGCTCACTCTACTTTGAGCAGGAGGTTGGACTGAAGACATCCTGCRGTCCCATCCAGCCTGAGTTTCAGTCCTGTGTCATTCCTTAGTTAAACAACAGCAATCACTTGGGTGGAAGACAAACCAGAAATTGCCTTTAAACATTTTGCTGCAGCACATTAAGCATATAGTGCCATTCCAGAAGAAGCCCCAGAAGTGTTTTGGAATTTGCCTTCCCACCTGTGTTGCCTCATTCTGTGCCAGCATTTACTATATTCCCTGGCTCACAGGCTCWCTTTTGGCTGGCATACTTCCTTTTGGTATTAGCACGTTGTCAGAAACATTCAGGGAGTGGAAARGAATAGTTTTTTCTGCCATTCTGCAATGGTTTTAGTAGAGAGTTCTCTGGGTTTAAAATAAGTTGCAACTGTGCCCTGTCTTTGTCTTGCTGGGAAACATCCCCAGCCCAACAATCAGCTCATCCCTTCTGGAGACAACAGCCAGACTGTTCTCACTGGTCAGCTGGTTCTCTTGAGATATATTTGAAGTGCACTTCTACCACCTGTTTCTGTAAGTCCCTTTTTTGTTATCAAGCATGTTGTTATGATCTACTCTAAGTCCAGGCAATTTTTTATGCTGTCTGTTTATGTTTTGAATTGTGGAGGTCCAGCTTCCAGCCAACGTTTGCACATTTTTTGTGCACTTTTCCATGTCACCTTCTCCATTCAAGGTTAATTGGTTGGACAATTTTTAGCTCCTTTCTTTCTCAACTTTTGCTTCTTACACTGACAATTTTCCACTGCTAACCTTTCCTCCCACTCCTCATAAATGCTGTTATTATTTCTAGTAAAAATCTCACTATTAGTTGTCCACAAGTTAAAAAAAATTGCTTATATTTTTACCTCTAGTCTTTGTGCCCTCAGTTCATTCCTCTGCCGTTTGGTATGACATTTCTGCATTTATGGAATTTTGGAGACTGTTCTCTGGATAACTATATTTTTACTGTTATTCATTTAATGATCAATTTTTCCAGGCTATCAGAAATTGACTGTAGAAATCCTCTCTTGTTCCCCCCCTCCCTACATTTTTTGGCAGCTTCATCTGCTGTGCACACTGAATTTCTCACATCTAATTATTCAAAAGTGCCATGCATCAGATTACAATCCCATTTTCCAATTTGTGTGTTAAGCAGAGTACTGTAGTTAAAGGCTCCTGAGAATCAACCTCCATCCTCCCCAYGAGTGGCTGCTGCCTGCTACACTGCCTTTCTCTACAGAATTGGCTGAGACAAAATTAAATATCTCCCTGGGTTACTTGGCCTCTCTGCACTGATCCATTAGTCCACATCCAGCTGAGTCCAGAAATTGGTTAATTGCTGATTTATCCTAAATGTTTTATTGGTATCTGGTTAGGTGAAGAAGAC
Organism: Cardinalis cardinalis; assembly: GCA_014549065.1. Taxonomy (NCBI): domain Eukaryota; kingdom Metazoa; phylum Chordata; class Aves; order Passeriformes; family Cardinalidae; genus Cardinalis; species Cardinalis cardinalis. The sequence goes on from JACDOX010000021.1 coordinate 7,532,086, forward strand.
AAATGTCGTCAGGACTTCTGCCAGATATTTTTTTCCCTCTCTTTTTAACTCTAAGCTGTGCCCCAGAGCCTGTTCAAGCTGATGATTGACTCCAAACTGCATGTGAAAGACACCTATAAGAACTTCATTTCTTCACAATGAATAAATTCTGCAGCAGTTTGAAAGCTGAGCCACCCGACTCTCCTGCCAGCAATCCCCATCTCTGTTTATCTTCCCATCCATTCACTTGAACCGTGATGTTAAATTAAATAAGCTTCCCAGGGAGGTTTTCCTTTAAATATAATGAGCTTTTGTAACATATGAGCTGGGAGAAGTCAACATCTTCCCTTGAGGCCTCTGTGGGTCTCAGATGAGGTTAAAAAAGTGTTGCAAATGTTGGGCTGTAGTCAAACTCGCTGGCTGCTTCTGATACTGTGGCTTGTGATAGATTTGATTTTTCTTCTGGAGCTGATTTGTTTTTAGTCCTTTCACTTCTTCTCATACCTGACCTAAAATTTAACCTTCTCCTGGCATTATCCATATCCTTTAACACCTTCCATTCCACAGAAATCAGGTTAATAAAAACCTCTTTAATTCATCCCACACCTCCAGTCTGGGTAGACATTTATCATTGCACAACAAACCAAATCTTTTTCTGCAAAGAATCATATATTTGTTTCCTGGGAAGCTCTTGAATCCTGTTTATATTGCTTTWGTACCATTGAAATCTTGTTTTAAATCCTTCTGGCCAACAGGTTTATAATTCAATAGAATTTTAACACAATGGAATATTAATATAAGATGAAATAAAGAAGTGAGGATAAATGCAAAGCTTCACACAAAAGCAAARCCAGTTAGCTACCCAAATGTAGGCACCATATTTCCTAAGCTATAGGGAACAGCTAGTTAGGTATCAATTTCAGGAAAGGACCTGGGGATCCGAAGGTGTTTGTAGAAGGATCAGAAGTGGAATAACCAATCCCTCCACCCACTYCAGCCCCAGCAAGGTCTCAGTTGAATGCCCTGCCCGGTTTTCAGAAACGCATTTCAGAAAATAGATGGAGCAACAGGAATCCATGGGAGACCAACAGGAGTGATCAGAGCTATAGACAATATCACSTGTGAGGAAAGACTGCAAGAATGTAAGTCAATTAACCTTGAGAAGACTGAGGAGAAATCTGAAAGGATTCACCCAGTATGAGACAGGCTGTCATAAAGGTGGCAGTGAACTGCTCCATAGSTCCCCTGGGGATAGAATGAGAAGAGAGGGGCTTAAATTTCACCAAGTATAACTAGGGGAGATGTTAAGTGAGTCTTTAAAAAGAAYGCTAGCTATAATTGAACATTTGGATGGACTTGAATAGAGCTTTCAGGTATTTATTACTATGCATTTCTAGAGCAGGATTGACAAATACACATCACAATATGCTTCTGCTTCTTTGATCCTTCTGCAGTCCAGGGGCAGAGGCAGAGCAGCACATTGGGATCCTTTCCAACCCTCCTGCCTTCAGAGAATGCACATACAGCAACAGAAAAGCTGCCATTGGCTCTGCAATGGCACCAGCAAACCAGACCCTGAGTTTCCATCCCAGTGCAAAATGARGRGGCTTCCAGTGCAACGTGTGTTACAGGTTCTGGGCAGACTCTGTACTGTGTAAGAGCAAAYGAAGCTCCCTGCCACTCCTCTCTGTGAAGCTGGCCCCTGGGTTCAGGAGTAGAAGGAACCAGCTCAGATCCTTCCCAGCCTCAGGTATTCTGTGGGTGTACACCAATGCAGAGGTGAAGCACCCTGCTTTTCTGCTGGCTCATTCCCAGCCAGAGTCCCACCAGGGCCAGCTCTGCAGTCTGCCTGGATGGCAGTGCCAGGTTCTTACTTGCCTCAGAGAAAGAGTCCAAAATGGTGGKTTTTAATCACTGGAGCTTTCCTGGTGCGGAGAAAACTGGGATTTTCTGATGAAGTCTGTCTCAGCTAGTGCAGACAAATTTTTCTTCATACTGAAATGAAATAGTTAAATTCTGACCTGACCTTGATCTTTAAAGGACCTTGATCTTTTGATCAAGCAAAAAATAGTAGTGTTCAAACTCTCTAGACTTTGTTGTTTTGCTATCTCCCCACACATTTTCCTACTTACCAGCGTTCATTGCCAATTCCTTATGGATAACACGTTACAGGAACCACTGCATCAATGTTGCTGAGCAATCTTTATTGGGGCTGGCTGAGGACTGCAGACAGGACTCCTCTGCATAGGTCTTAAGGAAGCACCTTCAGCTGTGTGAATTGAAACTTGGTACAACTTTTATCTGTATCTTTGTCAGTATCAAAACCTCAACTGCTCCGCTGTTGAGGTTTTGATACATTTCCTTACCCAGGATCGTGCCTTTTACATGTGACATATGTATATAACATATACATAACTCTGTGGTTGTTTAAACACAGTAGGGTCTTTTCTGTGAAACAACATGCAAGTAAGTCCTAAGACAGAAAACACCATTCCCAGGCTGATTTGCAGACAGCTCCTTAAGACTGAACAAAGTTTGTATTCATCAGTCTTCCATGAGAAATTACTGGATTTCTTTCAGTGTTGGGCAACACCTGAATTTTTTAATTAATGAAAAATATTATTTTCATGTATCCTAATGTGTTTAAGGCTCACAGTGYGGACTTCAGAGGTGATTTTTCCCTCTGCTCAATTTTGAAGAAGACATGCCTCTGCAAGCTCAAATCACAAAATGGGCATAAAGGTTCATAGCCCCAAATACTCCTTCTGGTGCATGTAGTAGAGCTCATCACTATGAGGCACCTACAGGTTGGTTTTTTCTGACTSGACACTCTCTTCAGAACTGTTGCTGCCAGTTCATTTGGGAGCTTGAAAATAGCAAACCCACATGTCTGTGACTTACTCAAAGGTAAGCACGAGCCTGTATCCTTTGAGAGCCTCAGCTCTAGACAGACATGATCAGGAATGTGTTGGCTTTTGTGTAATAAGTGCACTCCACCTTGAGGTTGGCCAAAATTGTGTTTGTCTATCCCAGCCCACCCCAGCACCACCCTCCATTTCCTGCTCATGTTCCTGGTGTGTCCATCCTTGCCATGYAGGGAGGGGACCTGCTGAGCTGGGCACTTTATCTTTGCTTATCTGGAAGTCCAGCTTGGGCCAAATGAACTTCTGACCCTTCTTTTCTTCAGCTGCTAGCGTGAGGATTGCTGAGCCTGACAGGAGCAGTAGGAGCTGGCAGACTGTTGGTGTCACACAGCATKTTTAGGACCAGGTATACACTCAGCACTCCACAAAATGCCTAAGACCTGTCCCTTGTTTGCCAGCCCTCTGAATCACCAAGCAGCCCAAAACCTGTGCCCAGGGAAGTGATTGATTCTGCCCCTCTGGAGTTTAAGTGCCAGCTTCTGGGATTCACTTCCTTGTGGCTGATATCCATGGCTTTTTGTTCTAGCGCTGAGGAGGCTGTTCCTTCCTTCAAAAGGCAGTCAGAGCAATGGATGTTGCTGCTGCTGCCGTCCTTTTATCTACAAAGTGGATGAAACCTTTCTCCCTGAAAGGCTTTCAGCATCCACCATCCACAGGAATGCACAAATCACCAGATTACAGGATGTTCCAGGAGGAGCTTTCTGTGCTCCCTCTTGGGGCTGGCCACTGCATTTGAACTAATCAATATTTGGGGGAAAAAAAAAAAAAAAAAGGCACGGCTGTCCAGCCTCCAAGGTACTGCATCCCACAGAAAAGAGAAAAGCCTGGCCTCTTTCTCCAGGGTTCAATCCAGGCAATGTYTCATGTTTCCAAATATGTCTTTTCCCATAGGTACACCCCAGTGAAATCCCTTCCTTTTGCCCTTGGCCTCTMTACTTTTTTCATCACTCCTGAATTATGGGTCCTTCAAGTCCTTCTTCATGCTCCACACCGGGGCTACAGAGCCAGGAATGTGCTTTCTTGTCCCTGCTTCCCCTCCATCACCTTCTGACTCAAGAGTGGGCATTTCAGCTATTTTTATGTGATGTCTTAGCCTTAAAACTCCTTTCTAGATTCCTCATATTTCAGTTATTTCAATAGATTATCTTAGCAGCAGGTGTTATTCGCTCCCCATCCCACTCTACCTCCTGCTTTTTTTTGCTCATTGATACTTCTGTACCTAACAGTTGCCAAAAACTTTATTTTTACTCCTTACTCCAAGGACATTCATCCTCAGCAACAGCAAAGTCTTTTTTTTTTCACTTGTGGGTTTGTTTCTTTTTTTTATTTCCAAATCTGCCAGCTTAAAACATTGTCCTGTTTGTGGTTCATTTAAACACATTAGTCATAGGGAGGAAACTGTGGAATTGAAATCCCTTTACTGCCTACATGMACCTCACATTGTAGGCTAAGTGTTTAATCTTCAGATACTTCCTTTTCCTGCCTTGGAGAAATGGGGAAGTAAGCCATCAAATTGCCTGGTTCATAAAGCCATTGGACTAAAAGTCAATTTTGAAAACATTTCTTGATATACAGTTGAAAAAATGTGGGTTCTCTTCCCCAAAAACCAGTGAAATGACAGAATTCAGCCGATAAAACTGAGCCCAAAGGAAACCTGCATGGAAAACACTCAGTTCAGAAAGTATGGAGATGCTCTGAAGAAGTCTCTGTCTTTCTGCTTCCCACAATTAAGGAACAGGAAAGTTTTGAACCCTTTGGTACTGATAACTGAACACGGACATCACTGCAGGGGTCCAAGATCTCAAGCCTGCTTTGTAATTTTAGCRTCTGTGAGAGGTTTAGAGAAGAACCACAGCTCAGACCAGACCTCCCAGAGTGTATCTTTAAGTGTATCATGATTTCTTGCCTCAGGTTCTTTGTAATTTCATCTGAGCCATCTGTCCACCACTACTCTTCCAGACAACTTAGTGCTTACAGGCCAAGGCATTCTCCTCACAGTGTGTGCTGGGATAGATCTCAATTTTTGCTTACAGAGAAATAAGGTTTTCAGATCACTTCCTTTTGGAATGGTCAGTGGTGCTCTTATTCCCTAAGGCTGTGGCACAGGACTGTGAAAACAGAGCCTCTRGCAGTGCTACCAGTCAGGACACAAGCATGGAACCATTACCAAGGCAGGCTGTATCAAACATTTTATGGGAAGAGTCTTATTTGTCTATTTATTTCTGTTTTCCTTAAACTCTGACATGCCCTGTCTGTTAAGACTGATCTTGAGTCACCTGCACAGAACGTGGCCTTTGACAATCCCCCACAAAAGCCTCCAGTGCCAGAGCCACACAGATTTTGCATCTCTTTGTAAACTAAATCAAACCAGCCCCTTTGAAGACCTGGCATTGTAATAWTTGGGGTGGTTTGTGTGTAGAAGTCATAAATAGGTGAGCAGGATAGACAAAATGCTTGGCTTTTRTAATTTAAATGTCTAACTTTGGGAGCACTCCCAGAAAGAATAATTAAGCAGGAACTGAATGGTTTTCTTTAATGAAAACATTTTGCYAGGAAAATAACTCTGATAGGCAGCTCACTTCCAAGAACTTCCCATCCCAATAAACTGACCAAGGGTTACTACATTGAATTTCAGCAAATGCCTCCACAGCCATGGCAGGAAGCCCCTGTCAGTGCAGTTTGGGAGGCCCAGTGATGGAGCAGCAGAGAGCACAGTGTGGGCTGCAGGAGCCCTGGGCAAGGTCCTGTGGGGAGCTCTGCTCTGTTACTGCCCTGCTCCAGCGCCTCCCAAGGACTCACAGACCCAGAGGAATTCCTTGAAAGTCCCACTCCGTGGGTATTCCTGAAGTGAAGAGGTGAAGAGGGGCAAAGATGCTGTGGCCCATCTTTTAAAAGGCCTGCAATGGGCAGAGGTGACCCCACCACGTTTGGGAGCTGCCTGCTGGGGATGCTTTGCAGCTGCAGCCMCGCTGGTTTAGAGCATCTTGTTCAGAGCAAGAGCCACCAGTGGAAGGTCCTTGGRCTTGTCAGCTCTGCAGCATGAGAATCACACAATCTTTATCAAACTCATTAGCTGTAGAATGAATGTAAAGAGATTTGTGTGACATTCTCTAATTTAGTGAAAAGGGAACAAAGAAACAAGATTGAACATTGTTCCTTACCTCGACCTGGTGTTTCAGCTCACACAGATTTCCCRCAACACCCGACATGAGAGCAGGCAGAGCTCCCTGGGCAGCCACTGAGTGATGGCAAAATGAGCTCCACAGCCTCCAGTTCTGTGTAGCTGTTTAYRTCCAGGGAGTAGGAGGCAGTTGCAMAYCCATGGTAAAATAACTCTTCAGTTTAAACACACAACTCTTAAAAAATTTTTTTTCTGAAAATGAGTTTTTGAGTGCAGGACACACTTAGATGAATTATTCTATACCTGCATGCTGGAAGTGTATGAAGTTCACAGCTCTTACCCATCTGACACAGCCTTTTGTAGGGCCTGAGCTTCTGTGCTGTTTTCCCTTAAGACTTCTTTACATATGCAAAAAATACTGAAAATCTGTGTGGAAGCTCTGGTGACAAATCCTTTGAGACTCTGACATGACGAAGGAACAAGCCATCTCAATGAATAATTTTGCAGTTTATTAGCATAGTGAAGTGTTTTGATTACTTTTGCTTAAGTGAATGACAAAGGAACCCTTTTATCACATACCCTGCTCATTTCACTATTATTTGTCCTATTGAAAGCTATCTTTTTTTTTTTTTTCAATTAGGCACAGGCATAGCAAATTCTTAGGACCAGAGGTGTTATGACACTGATATTAATTAAAAGGCTACTATAGAAATAATAGATAATCATGTGATTAAGCTGTGTATCTCAGATGTTCAGAGTCTAGGAAAACAAACAATCCCAGAGGGGGAAAGGATATTTATATTTTAGCCTTCATAACTTGCAAGTGCTGGAGGTATCTGTGTGACTTGTTCTCATTTGCCAGGCAAACAGAGCACACAATAAATCTTAATGACTCAGCACGAGAGTAAGGGAGAAGACAACAATATTTCTTACCTCTCCAGCTGGTAAACTCTCCCAAAGCACTGCTCACAGCCTGGCAGGGCTCACTTCAAACATCTAAACACAGGCTGTCTCAAATGATAGTAGATCCTCATGTTCATCCAGCTGAATCATGTCCTTTGTGTTTCTAGAGGGCATTGCTGTCCATATCAAAATCTATTGTGTTTCTGTTAGAAGGAGTGTGAAAAAAACAGCCTCTGCCTTCACTAAATGCACAATTTCTGCAAGTCACAGGGAGGGAATCTTGCCAGGCTGCCCAAAATCTCAAATACTGGTTTTAAACACTGCAATAGAGCTGAAGCATGAAGGGGAATTGCAGTTCTCCTCCCCATGGCCAGACTGAAGGAGATGGTGTGTGATAATCCTAGGTGTATTAATTGACATTTAGGAGACTAATACTGCAATGATAAAAAGTTCAGCTCTAGCATCAGTGAGAAACACCTCAGCCTTGTGAAAATTTAATAAGCTATCATGCATATTTTCTGCAGTTTAATGTACCCAGGTGCCAGCCCTACAATTTTTTCCTSTCTGGGAACCAAACTGGAAAGTTTTCACACTATTGTATTTGTAGAAACTAGCTATCAGGTTGATTTTTTTTTTCTATTTTGCATTCTTTTTCCCTTTTTAATTTTTTTATTTGTTCACCCTTTTTTCAGTTCCCCACTTATCCAAAGACACTGATGTCCCATCTAACATTATCTGAAACRGAATCTGATGAACAGAGCTACCTTTTTTCTTCTGTGCATTAACCCCTGCAAAACTTAATGGGAATGAAGAGAGGGACAGGTCAGTATAATTTTCCCYGTCATTTGAATTCCATTCACCACACTTGGCAATGCAAAAGGAGGATCTCAAGTTCTCCACTTGGGTTCTTTCTTACACTGGGCTCAGTGGGAGAGATGTGTGTAAAATACACATTCTTAAGAGGAAAGAAAGGTATCTTCATTACAGAAATATATATATATATWTACTTACATGTGTTTTTATATKAATTGACATGCATACAGGCTAATRATGATGATTTAGACATCATTCTTGCATTAGAGAGCATTTTGAGCAGAGTGCTAATCTCTGCAATGTGAGGCAGAATCACAGTGTGCTTTTTCCCCTGTGGTTAACCTTGGAGTTAYTTTAGGTGGTGTTTTTCTGGGTGTGCTGCCCTGAAATGGAAGGAAGAGCTGTTCCTCTGTCGTGCCCTTGTGTCAGTGAATATCCACGAGGGGATGTGCCCACAGTGGCAGCTGCACACAGAGCCCTGCTGCCCTGCCCACCCCTGCATTCAGAGGCACAAAGTCTCCCGGGCTTGGAGCCTCTCACCCACCTGSTGGGCTGGAGGGAAAATTCAGCTCTTTGTGCAGGTTTGACATTGTGCATGAGGTCATTGTTCAAGGCACGGGGCTGTTGTCAGACCAAAGCAACTCAAACCCTGTAAACCCCTCTTGGATTGCTCAGCTCCTCTATCCATGAAAAAAAAAGGTAAATCAGTATGTGAAGAAAGCATCCAATCCTAAATTCATTTCCTGGGGTGATCTTTTTGGGTTCCAAGGCTGGAACTCCCCTCTGTAATGACTCTCCAGCAGGTTTGAGACCGCTCGTGCTTTAGGAGCAGGAGGAGAAGTTCATCACCATGGGCCTGGAGGGTTCTCCACCTTCCACACTTGGCAAAGGCCAAGAGCAGCATTTGCAACCATTTAGTCATCCCTCCCTAAAACACTTCTTGATGTTTTCACAATTCCCAGGATGGGGGAAAGATCCATCCTTTCCACCTGGTGGCTCCTGGTCCAGTACTGAATCCTCTTCCCCTTGATGCTCTGCCCAAATATCTTCCTAGTGCACATTACTTGGAGGTTTTTCTAATGGTCCACTGACTTCTAGCATTTCTTTCTCTTCCTTAAACTGCTCCTAAAGAAGTCACAACCTCTAAGACTTAAGCATTTACGTTTTGTCTTTTTTCTTTACATTTCCACAAAGGAAAAAGCACAAAAAATAATTTTGGAAGCCAATCTCATCGTACAGATCAGTCTTCGCTGTTGAGAAACGTGGCCTCTTCAGCTGAGAAGGATGTAGGAGCTTCTGTTTTTACAAGTAAGTCCAGCAGTTCCAAACCAAAATGGCCTCTAAACAGCAGAATTGAAAAACTGATGTTGATTTTTAATGGCTATTATTCAAGGTTGCTGCAAGGTAAAATATGAGTGACAACATRAAACAAATAAAGAGGAGTGAAAGGCAATTCAGTTTGCTGTAGTGTTCCTTTCTTCCACTGCTCTTCTCTCTGCAGAAAAACACAAAGCAGCTCTTTGTTCTTTCCCTATTCCATCAGTTTTTTCCTGTATAGGTCAAAAACCTGAAGTAATTAGACTCTAATATAAGTACTGGTGGTGAGCAAATGATTTTCACACTTCTCTCTGGTAGATGGACCCACAGTGCAGATAACCAGTGCAGCTGGACCATACTAATGACCACCTGAGTTTTTACAAGTAATTTATCTTTGCCACAGCATCAAACCTTTGATTTTTTAACAACCAGGAATATATTTCCCTATTAAGTCTTTAATCTTTGGTTGCTGACTGCAACCATTTACCTTAAAAGCCCCAATGGATATCTGTTGAAGAAATGATAATTTGTCCTTCAGCTTCCCTGARTTCTCAGGTGCAATTAAGCTTCTCTACAGAGGCATCATGTTAGGATTTATCTCACCTTAGGTGTTTCTGGGATAGACATTTACTGCTGGGTAGTCTAGACATGTCTTGGACTGGTTATTAATGGAGAGAAATGAGTGCTTTTTGGAGCATGATTCACCTGACCCTGCCTTTGATGTCCAGATGAGAAGATTCATCTTTCTACAATGCTCATTCCTCTTCTGTTATAACAGATATCAGGTGCTGAATTTACTTTATTGACTTTGCAAATGCAATCAAGCACAGAAAAGAATGAAAACCTACCATGGAGAAATTAATGGGCTGTTTTCCTGACAAATTTGGCCAGTAGTGTTGTAAATAGGTGCAGTAAAAATAATCTTTGTGACAAGACACTGTCACCTTCACCCTGATGAGGATTTCATCTATTAAAATGGGAGAATGGTAACTGTGGTACTTACATTTGTGCAACAGAGGCTGTGAACCAGGGAGATGCTTAAGGGGGTCAAGAGAGAAATGTCACAGAAAGCTCCATGAAAGGCTTGGGAGATGAAGGAAACTTCAAACTGACTCCTGACCCTCAGGAGCACTCCAAGCAAGCTCTGCAACAGCTGAGCAGAAGTGTCTCTTGGCAAAAGGTGGGGATGGATGGATGGATGGATGGATGGATGGATGGATGGATGGATGGATGGATGGATGGATGGATGGAGAGAGGGAGAGATGTAGACAGCTGGATTGGTAAGTAGACTGATGGAATACTTTGCAGCTGTTTGGCCAAGAAAAATGCAGTTTTGTGGGCTGGATGTTCTCATCTGGTAGACCTGGGGTCCTCCCTGCCTGATTCCAGCCTCAATCTTCTTCCTTTCTTTGGGAGAGCACCAAGTTCCTGATGGGARGCCATGCTCACGGCAGAGGGACAGCCTGGAGTGGGCCCATGCTGCTGCTTTGCTTTGGCTTTTTAGGAGGCATCAAGGGGTACATAGATGGTGGCTGTGCTGGGAGCAACAGGGAAAGGGATCACGAGGTCCTGTCTCCTCCAGAGCACAAGATATGTGCCTGGGAACACAGGGCATGGAGGCAGAGTCCTTGTCTCCATGAATGATAATTTTTTTATTTGAGGAAATTCATCACAAAGGATGAAAAAGGCCAGGACAGGGATRTGGGCATGTGGCTAGTGGAGAGTTTGAACCCAATTAGCAATTAATTGAGGTGCTTTAAGGCACACAGCACACCCACACTGCAGCAGCTTCTAAAACCAACTYAGCTCTTGTTGCCACTTCTCTGTTATTTCACTAAAGCAGTTTTAAGGGTGGAGCTGTTTTTTTGTTAGCTCTGATATAAAATAMAGCTTGTGCACATGCATGATTTTACAGCTGTTCTGCCCCAGGCTGAATCCCAGTGCACATTGCTATCAGTGCCAGGAGGTGTTTTGTGCTCCTCTGAGTGAGATACAGCTATCAGGGGCTGCACCTCTGGGTAGGGCAGGGAAGTGGCAGGGCCAGAGGCACAGGGCAAMGCATTAACTTTATGCTCCACATCACTGCTGACTGCTCAGCCAGATAACCCTGCACATCCCACAGCCCCAGCTGCACTGCTGGGGGGTGATGGCCCTGGGGAGCTGCCTGCAGGACCCCGAGCCAGGCTGCCAGGGACACGGTGCTGGGGAGGAGCTGCTGGCTTTCAGGGCACTCCTGCAGCATTCRTAACTGCCACCAGAAACTGCTTTTCAGGAACAGACATCCCCAGAGGCTGTTTCAGCAGCAATCAGTTTATTTCAAGCGCATCTCACCGTGACTGGAGGCTGGAGCCCCATTCCCACCCCAAAGGGAGGTCAGCGATTCCTGACCTCACAGAGGTGCTCCAGAGAGGGTCAGAAAGAGCCTTGMGAGGTTTCACAAACAAACAGTGGGAACAGCCCTCTGATGGGTTTCTACCTAAGGTAATGCACAGGTGTAGGCAAGAAAAAGGGGCCTGTGTGGCTTGGGGAATCCCCAGGATGCACCCTCACCATGAAAGTTTCCTCCTCAGTAACTCTCACCCCATCACCTTATGGCCTTGGTGGCAGAGAGTAGACACTGTGTGGTTTTGCTGTGTCCTCTGCCCCAGTGGCACATTCCTCGGGGCCACCTCTGATCTCAGGRGGGATTTGGGGGGAGGGCTCAACCAGGCAGGTGGCTGGAGCAGCCAGGTCCCATGGCAGGGCTGTCTCCACAGTTACTGTGTGCAGCTTCTGGACATGGCAGCATGAGCTGGAATAGCCTGGAAATACAACCTAAGGACAAGCATGAGGCACCAAAAGATATCCCTGTTATCAACGGAAGCAGGAATGAGTGGTGTCTGCCCATCTGGAGCTGGGGAGCTGGAAAAGATGCAGGCACCATCTGCACATCAGTAACTTGACAGCAGTACAGTTTAGGAAAAAAATGACATAAGTTTTAGATTTTATTCATTCGTACATTATTTACAGCAGTTGCTTTCATATTACAATTCTCTTTCATCTTTTCAGTTTTCACTTATAAAAAATTAACCAAATAAACCTTATATAACCAAATTTATCACAGCAGGTCTGGTTAATTTTCACAGTTACAGCGGCCATCAGGAACAGAACTGAAGTACCTACAAGTCATTTGTCCAGAGCACCCGGCCTGCCCCTGCCTGAGGTGCCCCTGCTGTCCCTGGGGAGCTGCCCGGCTCCCGGGGCTGCACGGGGCCACGCTGGGGAGGCTGCAGCTCAAAAGCCTGAAGCACACMAAGGGATAACTTGTGCCCATCTTAACACCTGCCACGCCTGGGGAACGGCTTGCATTGCTGCCTTGATGGTATGCAAACAGCTTTCCTACAGAGCGGACTCCTGCTTCCCTCCACAGAAGATGGGAGAAATTGATTCTGTTCTCTGCCACTGCTGAGCCCCAGCAGTGCAGTAGCAGAGTGTGCTGGGGTACAAGGCTGTRGCAACACGTGTTCACCTTCCTCTGGGTGACTCTGACAGCTCTTCCTTATGTCTGTCTCTCCCACCAGGAAYGGTATTTGCAGTAACTCACCCCTAACTGTAGTGAAAAGCCTGCAGTGCATCAGGGCTGGCAATGACCCAGCYCCAGGGACCCCACAGGGGCAGGTTCTCTGCCAAGGTGACACCCAGCTCCAGAGACTGATGGCCTTCCCCTGTACATCCTGCTCCCCAGGTGCAAGAGCACCCCTTGGGAGCACACACACAGTGCGCTCCTGACAGCATCACCTTCATGAACCATCTCCCTGGGCTCTCCCCCACGTGCTCTTTTGCTTTACATGGTAATTATTGCTGTTTTAGAGTATGTTCGTTTTTCTTTGAGGACTTGTAGCCACTTCCCATTACAGATACAGTACATACTATGCTGAACATAGAAAACACAAGACTCATTTCACATTGGTCTTGTACAACGGGGAGGAGATGCAGAGTAAGAGGCTGTTTGGGGGAATCCAAGTTTCTTATTTAGACATGAGTGAGTAAGCCACTGCCTCAAACACAAGCAGTTCTGGGAAGCAATTTAGCCTGTTTGTTGTTGTTTTTGTTTTTTTTAACTGACATTGGACATTTTCCAAATGCATACCACACATCTGCTTAACACTACCAAAAATATTATTTTTTTCCTTTACTGCATTTGTCTCAAGAAGACTTTTGCTTTAATAAAATAACACAAGCACACAAACTGCTTAAAGCTAACTGCCCAGCACAATCATAAGTACAACTCACAAAGCAACTGATGCTTTGTTAAACCTAATTACATTTAAAAAAATCAAATATACATATTACAAGGCAAAAGGATTAAGCTTTGGAGGAAAAGAAATTGGAAATAATATTAGCTGTAAGTTCATTACACTTACATAGGAGTAGCTGCTTCGGCATTCAAAYGTGTTACTTGTAAATAAATTTACGGTTGCATTATGTATTTGTTATGCTCTTGGTCCCACTAGGTCTGTCTTCTACTATTTAGATGTTTAAAGCGTGTTCTCTCCCACAGGTGATCATTGTGCAAGACAAAGACAGCACTGAACAGTGATTTCAACTGTGATCAAACTCCAAATGCTGACTTGGAGCTTGTTATTTTAAACAATACTGTGTTTTGACTAAACTCTCRGTTAATCCAAATTAATCACTTAATCTATTTTCTATGAAAGATACTCCCAAGCACCATTCAGGCAGCAGGTTTTRGTGGGATAAGCTCTGTTGCATAGTCTCTATGACTGAGGGATGCAAGAGCACACCAATTTTTCCTCAAGATTCTTTGTGGATCTATTTTGAAGGAGAAAAAAAAAAAAATTTCCTTTTGCATTTTAAAGCTTACATAACACTTAGCATAACTTCATTTTCATGATGTGGTGCAGTATATTCCACTGCAAGACTCCAGTTAGTGTCCAATTAAAATGCCTTTATTAAGCTTTAAGTAGAGTGCATACCAAGAGCATCACACCAGCACTAATGAAACACAGGCCCCAGCACAGCCAAAGGGAGATTGTTAATTCAGAGGTAACCAGAGCTGGTTCCTGCCTTTGTGGGTTTGGCAATTTGGAAGTCCCTGCAGCTTCTATCCATTTGCACCTCAGCCAGCAAATCTGGCAAATTAAAACGCAGCAGACCTGCATCACACACGGGTGTGGATCAGTGAGCAGCAGCAGCAGCAAGGCCTGGGACACGGTTCTGCAAAGCCACAGCTCCCTTGGGAATTCTGACCACGGGACTTTCTGTTCTTCCAGGTGGCCACAGCAAGGCCAGGGCCCAGGACAGCCCTGGCACCAAACCCTTTCTGCTCCTGCTGCAGGTGAGCAGCACCAGGACCCCACCAGGCACATCCCAGCCCCAACAGCCCCTGCTGGCCCTTGGTCCTGCCTCCCTCCCCAGGGACTCAAATTCTGACAGCATGACCTGAAGAATCATCCTCATTTCCCATGGGGAGGAACACAGGCTGGAACAACCCCAGGGCTGTCCCCAGGGTCATTTGCCCCCTGCATTTGCTGAAAGGCAATTCTGAAATGAGTCCTGCAGGCTGCACACATGCACAGGACCACGAAGCAGGACCACTTCTGGAGAAAGGTAAAGGCTTTCTCAGACACAGCATCCCACACTGGGACAGAGGGGAGGGAAAGGAACAGCTTTCCACTGATGGCAATGYCCTGGACTTTTCTGCATCTCCCAGCAGAGACACAGGTGCCATTCCTAAGCATCTTGCAGGGGCTGTCTGCTTCACTGAGGGAAAACACAGCATGAATTTACAACAAATACAAATTTAAGGGTTTCAAGTCAGCTAGAAACTACTTTCTTTGTTGGTTTGATTGCTTAGCATTATCAGCCTGGATCTGTTTAGGGGCCAAGCTTCCCAGAGAGCTTATTGCCAAATCTGACATGTGCTTGAGATGCCAGTTTGCTCAGGATGCAGAGGGAGTTCCCACTCACTCCACAGGGAATGGCCCAGGCTGTGCTGGAGGGTTGGGGCAACCCCAAGGCTGTGGATCTCAGCCACAGTAATGCAAATTTTCCCTTCTTTCCTGTTTCCTTGGGKTTTTTTTTAATTTTTGGACATGACATTTAGTGCTTTCCTCAGGGAACAAGGGCTCTGTCCCAAGCCCCTCCAAGCAAAGGACACTTGAGCAGTGTCTCATGCACAGGGATTAGCAAAAAAAGCCCCATCTAAGCAGAGAGCAACCAGGTCAGGAAACTGCACCTCTGCAGGCAGCACGAGGGCTGTGAGAGCCCACCTGGACTGCAGAGTAAGAGCAGTGTGGGAAATGCCTTCACATGTCTAAAACATCCTCCACCTAAATCTGAACTGGTCTTACTTAACCACCACATTCACCAGCCTTGGGCTCAAACCCAAGACACGCTCCACTCTTCCTCACACTCCTGCCAGTGTTGTCCTTGGAAAGAGAAACCCCCAAACWCAGTCAGGAAAATCCCCTCCCATCTCACACTGACGTGGGTCTCTGTTGGAATCAAGAGTCAAGGACTGGCAGTAGCTCCAGATCAGCACCTCATCTGCTTGGGACCAATCCCACAACCACCTTGTGCTGCTCCTCACCCACCCAGCCCTGAGCTGGGATGGGGAGAGTCAGGAGAAAATGCTCAGGGCCAGAGAAAGGGCTGTGCYGATCTTTTCCAAGCACTTTGTTTAAACCAGTGCACCCTGAAAGGTGCAGAGCAGAGGGATGGATCTGCCAAAGGCAGCTCAACCTCACCGTGTCACCCTGTGGTCTGCCCACACACTTCCCTGGCAGCAGGTGAGCCTGGCATGGGCAGAACCCAGCACCCCTGACCCCAGAGCTGAGCCTGAGCTATGGCATTTAGGGAACCCAGCACCCCTGACCCCAGAGCTGAGCCTGAGCTATGGCATTTAGGGAAACTTCCCATGAACGCAGACAGAACAACAGCATCATGTGGTGCTTTAAGCCCAACCTTGGCAGCACCCCTGTGCCATTGCTTCCACCAGGGATGCAGCTCTGGCAGCCTGTGCCATCTTCCAAGGAGAGCAAATCCCAGCCTATTTGGCAGCCAGCCCTTTCCTTCAGAAACAAGCTGTCCTGGCTGGAGAGCTGGGAGCAACCGGCTGGATTTCTTCCAAAAAGCCTGGTCACAAAGCAACTGGCAGAAGCATTAAGGGAATAAATTTTCTTGGCAGCTACCGGCCAAGTGGCAACAACTCAATCCTTATCAGTGCATTTCCATGTGCTGGGGAGGAATGCAGACAGCACCCCCAAAGCCACACCTTCCCAAAGCACCTCTTYCCCAGGAAACTCAACAGGCATTACAATCAGATACTGTAATATCATCAGGTAAAGTTTACACATTTTGGAAGAAAATACTGGTAAACCTGATGGTACTTCTGTGTCTGTGGGATCTGGTGGGATTTATTCCAGGTTTGGATTTTCTGACAGGATGTGGAGTTTTATTTCAAAGGCACAGGTATCAAATAAAACCAGCAACATTAGTTTAATTAAATAGCCTAATAAAAAAAGTTAATGTTCAATTTAGACTTTACATATTCCTCCCTTATTAAGAGACTAGTTTTTGCTTTTTGTTTGTTTTTTTTTTTACCCCTCTGGAAAGGTTTTAGTGCAGTGATTATATAGCAACAGAAAAATAAACTAAAAAAGGCACAAACTTTTGTGTTTTTTCTTTCAACTTCTGCTAACACTTCATATTTGTCTGTTTTACTTCGGTTAATAAATCACTGAATGCAGCAAGAAAATATTCTGCCGATTTCTGTACACTATACAAGAACCCCTACCAACAGTACATTATTTCAGCTTCAGGAGAAATGTACAGCATAGAAAGACTTTTAAAAATATAGTGCCCCATAGAGAAATTTTGTTAATTWAACTCACGGTCTCTTGCTACAGTGTCCTTCACCATCCTCATTACCCCCTTATTGCTGGAACACACGCTGGGGCTGCCCCTCCAACTCCTCACAGGCTGGACCCAGCCCAAGCCAAGCAATGAGAGGGCAGCTGGGGCTGTGCCAAACAGCTCCTCCATCCCCAGCACCAGTGCCTGGCCCACGGCCCTGACAGGGACGGGCTGAGCCCCCTGCCCCCTGCTCTCCATCAGCGTCACCAGCCACATCTCAGTGCTGGGAAGCTTCTGGCAGGAGAGGAAAGGGCAGCTCCTGGTAGGAGTGGGACAGACAGCACCCCACGTCCAAGGTCTGTGCTGTCTGTCCCCCCATCTGCCCCAGGGCTCCTGTCCTCTCCCCACACCCCAAGGCTCCTTCCTTCTGCAGCTCTCCTGCTGACTCCTCCATTGTATTTGCAAGCGTGGTTAACACATGCTCTACCCCTTCACCAACTTCATCGCGGTGAGGTGGGGGCTTCCCCCTCACCACACATATAATACTTCATAAAATAATAATTGTTTTTCCCAGTAAATAAAGGGGTTTTCTCTTTCAATGTATTAGCAGAGCCAAACCCCTCTACTCAAAATTAAGTGCAGCCAGAAAWGGTTTTCTGTAATACCTCTGATACCACGCTTTAAAAATCAAAACCTACCAGTCTTCTTTCTCCCCAAGATGTAATTCATGCAAAGTTGCTATTTGTTTAAATAAGTTATAAAAGTTGATATCTCAGGCTAGAAGAAGCTGTAGTCTTGGTTATTCTTTAGTTGGCAGGCACTGTACATACATACCGGGTACAGACACATGCCGAATCTGCTTTGCATTGCTTTTTGCATTGTACAATTCACAAATCTGACATCATTAAAGCAGTTAATTACCTTTGATGGAAGGCTGCAGTGAGGCCATCTACATTTATCAAACAAGCAGCTGGTTAAGATAATAAGTACGCTCCCCCCCACCCTGGTGCTCCCCAAAATGCTATTATCTGTCACACATTGCTTCTCTGAAGTGGTGAGATTTGGTGCGCACATTAATGTGCAAATGTGTTGCCATAGGAACTGCAGCCTCCATTACGCCTCAACGACACCATTCAGCAAAAGCCAAAACTAAAAATAACAACAACAACAAAAAAATAACCCTTAGAAATAAGATGAAAACAAACAAAACAAAAAAAAACCCCAAAAGGCAGCAAAGAGAAAGTCCAACGCACATGCGGAGTCTGGCCCAGGACTGCAGGTTACGCGTGGCTACGGAACAGCRCAGGAGATGCTTAGGTTTGATCTTAACTTCACACTATGGTACAACGGGGCTCAGTTCAGCCGGTCCGAGTCTGTGCTGGCTTGGGAAGGAGGGGGAGCTGGAGCGGAGTCGTGGTTACCGGATGCACCCGGGGTCTCTCAGACATTTGGCAGAATGAGGCACATCCAAAAAAAGTGCAACACCAGTGCCGTGGTGGCAGTGCGATGTGTTTGAGTGCGTGCGCTTCCCTCTTCATGCATTGTAGCAAGCGGGTTGGGGCGGAGGGGCAGGGTGCACCCCCCACCTTTTCTCTGAAAACTATTAACCAGTAGGTTACGGTAAGAGGAATGCATATTCTACTTACTGGTGCGTGAAATACTGAAAACTGCATTCAAGTAATATTTCTGCACTATTATGAATGCATCACTATGTTATCTTACACCTGGAAAAGGAGAGGACTATGTACACCAGAGCAGTTGTACTATTTTGCAGTAAGTTTCTGTGCTTTACAGAGGTACCTGGGAAGGAGAGGCCGCTGCTCCGCTCCGCTGGGTTGCAGGGCTCCCAGCACCACCACCTACAGCATGCGAGGAAGAGGCGCTGCTCAGCCGGCCCATCGAGCTGAACGGAGCAAACCAAAACGTGACGTGAGGGTACAAAAACYCTAACCCAAAATTGGCAAATCAATGGTGATGAGAAATAGAGGGATAATTTCTTATTTTTGAAGGGGGAGGAAGGGGGGAAAAAAATACTTTTTTTTTTTGTTTTGGTTGGTGGGGATTTTTTTTTATTCTTCCCGCAGCTGCAGGCGGTAGCGGTGGTAGCGGACCTGGAAAAACATTCTCTCCAGTAAGGAGCGCGTCATCCCTGGCAGGGCGTAATGTTCGACGACACCCACGTGCTTGAAGCCCAAGGACTCGTAGAGCTTGTGGGCCGCCATCTTCACAGCCGTGGTTCCCAGCACGACGGAGGAGTAGTTGTTGAGCATGGCAAACTCCAGCACCTTGCGGCCCAGGGCCTTGGCGATGCCTTTGCCGCGGTAGTTGGAATCCACGGACATGCGCCGGAGCTCCACCGTGTTGTCCTCCTCGTTGCCTCGTGCTGCCACGATCCCCACCACGTTGCCGTCCAGGACRGCAACCCAGAAGCAGGAGCCTGTGGGAGATAAAGCAGAACATGGAGTCACCCCTGATGGACAAGTGCCCACTGCCAAAAACATCTGGGAGCAGGGCCTGGGGTCCAAAACCAGTCACATCTGGGGACTAATGACCTCCATAAATAAGGACCACTCTTTTTCCCTGACAGCGTGAAGGAAATGCTGTTTTCCCAAGGAAAATGCACAGGGGCTACAACCTCCTCTTGTAGAATATGTGAAGGTCTCCCATGAGCCTTCTTTTCTCCAGCCTGAACAGCCCCAGCTCCCTCAGATGCTCCTCACAGAACTTGCACTCCAGACCTTTCAGCAGCCTTKTTGCCCTTCTCTGGACATACTCCAAAATATCCACATCCTTCCTATGYTGAGGGGCCCAGAACTGGACACAGTACTCAAGGTGCAGCTGGACCAGTTCCTTAATTATCACTCAAGAAAGCCACTATTCAATACAGCAGCCAACCATGGGCACTGAGAGGTCTCTTGCCCAGATGAAAAGCACTGACTTTCAGTGCTCTGGAGCAATATGTCTTCACCCAGAAGAAGAAGACCCATGAAGGAGAAGCCTCAGGTGCAGGCCATGGCCTTCTTCTCACCTGCTAAGCMGAAGAGAACCTGACTTGGGCAGCAGCTCCATGTTCTGCACCAAGCCTGCCAAATGCCCCAACCCAAATGGATGGCACATCTCTGTAAGACCTGAGTTACACAGCCTGGGGAGGGTGCTCAGAGGGGCAAAGGACCACACCTCCTGGAAAACCAGGGGAAACATGAGTAAGACAACTCAGTACACTTTGTCACTGGAGGAGAGCAAAGCATGGGGTGGTGGGAGGTGCCCTTGCAGCTGCTGTAGGAAAAGTGCACCTTGTGATTCCATGAAGCCATCCAAAAGAGATGCCCAAGGTCTTCCCCACTTCCCTGTGGCACAGCTCAGCTTCAAAGGAAAAGCTGGCTACAAACAAGGGGCAGGGAACCAGTCCAGGTTCACCTCAGCACACCGGGCTCATCCTCACATTCAGAGGAATGCGCAGCTCCAGCGATGCTCACTCTTCTTCCCACTGTGAGCAAGTCATCATGCTGCTGCTATCTAGGTCAACAGCTAATTTTTAAAACACCAGGGCCCATCTTGACCCATTTATCATAAGCAGTGGAGATGTCTCTGCTCTGCTGCTGCACTGACAGCGCGACTTGYTCCCCAGCGCTCGCTTGGATCTCAGAACGTGATTTATTCAGACACGACCCCAGACGAACACCTACAAGCACTGAAATCAAGCAGCCACCCTCCCTCTGCATACAAATTGCAGGGTGGAGAGCTCACTGCTGGTCTTAAAGTGCTCATCACGTGGTGGCTGAGCTGAATTCACTCTCCAGCCCATCCATCACACCTCTGGCCACACGGTGAGCGCACCAAACATAAGGGCCACAGTGATCCTCTCCCTACGTGCATGGCTACCACTCCTGTAGTGCAGTTCCATAAAGGAGGTTCAGGAATTTCCTCACACTTGGGGAGCAGGGGTGGGATGCTTCCCCRGGACTCCACTCCTGGGGCAGCCCCCAAAAGTGCCCTGAAGCAGCCATCAACTGGTGTCCACTGGGCTGCAGACGGTGGCACAGTCGTCACATCCCCTTCATCCAGCCCCATTCACAGCAACTCCTCCTGGAGCTGCTTCTTCAGCAAGTCTGCCTCATTTCCCCTCAAACCAGAGAAACAACCTGGTTCCTCTCAACCCAAGGTTACACAATTGCTTCCACGACTGCTTCCCACTTTTATTCCTTATTTTCTCTTCTCAGCAAGCACCTCTTCTCTGTGCCCACCAAACCTGAGAGGCTGCTAAAGCTCGCTCAGCAACACTTCCCACATTTGTAAAATGGCACGTTTCTGGTACTTTGAGGTATTCTGAATATTTAAAACCCAAATCTGGACACACCTGCTACCGCAGAGCCACCAAACCCTTCACATTCCCAGCCTCTGACCACCCTCTCCATACTCCCACACCTGTCCATCCCAGCAGAGACTGGACCCGGTTACAAGCAGCATGACAGCAAACCTGCACTCCTTGTTAGTTTTTACTTACAATTTTTAAAGCTTAATTATAATGATTTTGAGTTCAACACGAAAAGAAATAGTATCTGGCACATGTCCCAGTGTGTTTTGTGCACACAACACTTATAATTAGCCACAGACAGGACACATCTGCTCAAACAATGAGAGTTGTATTCAGCTCTCCTTTACACCAGTGCCATCAGTCCCCAAGACTTCTACCCTGCTGTCCTCCTCGTGTCTGTGTCTGCTCCAAGGATCACCAGCAGTCAGTTCCCTCAGGCTACTAAAGACACCTCAAGCTCCCAGAGCTGGCTACAAGCCCAGGAACAGCTTTCCCCCATGGGGCTGTCAAATCCCTCCTCCAGGCAGCTGTGCTCCATTGGGATGGGGATTTGCCCCTGGAAGCTGTCCTGGGATCACCACATGCTGCTGCCCTGGGCTGGGGCTTCCTCTCCTCTGGGAAAACCCTCCAGTTTCACAGCAAGAAGGCTGAAAGTCCTCAGACTGATTTTTACTAGACGACCTCTAAAGGTCCTTTCCAGCTCAAACTACCCTGTCCTATGATTGCACGTTTTCCACAATGCCAGCCAGCTGCAGCTCCTCACCATACCCACTCTTCCAGCAGCACTTAACTCTGGAGCACTGTGGARGCAGCCTGGAAAAACCACCTTGCACTGCCACATCCCAGAGCTGGGAGAGGGTCTCCTCCTGACCTTTCCTGGGCTGAGGATATTGACTCAGAGCACAGCTTGTTTTTGCACTTTTTCATACCTAGGATGAAACAAAACTAACTTCATCTCAGCTGTCAGTAATGAGCAACAGCCTTGTTTGCAGCGCTATTATTAGCAGGAGCTGACGTTTTACTCTCTCACATGCTATCTGAAAATAATCACTGCTGCAAAGATAAACACAGACCCTGACAGCTACAACTCTCCCTGCCCTTCCAGATACTCATCTCATGGCAGCATCTCTGTCTTTGCCTTCACCCTCACTTGCCTCCACCTTCGGCCAACCCATCACTATGGTCATCCAAAGCCCTTCCTGCTCACTCCAGGATCTGTTCTTCATGGACATCTTCCATTTAACCACAGCTGCCCCGGGAACACCACTCCAAAGCACTGGAGGCACTTGCCAGAGATCCTAGCTGTTCCCAGCCAAACACCAAGCACTCCCTCCTGACTCCTGGGCTGCCAAAAGCAAAAGTGAGGAGAAGCAGCCATGGAATACCCACTACCACCTTCCTTAGTTCTCTCCACTTCCTCCGCTTGCTGCCTCACCACACAACCTTGACATCAGGAACTCACATCACAGACCAAAGACACAACAAAGAAAGAAATTTTTTTACCGTGAGAGTGGTGAGGCCCTGGCACAGGCTGCCCAGAGAAGCTGTGGCTGCCCCACCCCTGGAAGTGTTCAAGGCCAGGTTAGATAGGGCTCTGAGCAACCTGCTCTGGTGGAAGATGTCCCTGCCCATGGCAGAGGGGCTGGAATGAGATGGTCCTGAAAGGTCTCTTCCAACCCAAACCATTCCGTTAAAAAAACCCCTTGTGATGCACACATCTATGAAAAAGGCACTAAATGGCTGTGATGTGCATGCCAAGGAACATGATTTTGGCTTGCTCATGTTTCACAGCAAGGTCAGACGTGGTTGTTCAGTTGATGGCACCCAAAGCACACAAGATGGCACTGCCTTTCTGCTCTAAATTAAAGGATGGTTCCCTTAAATTTAGAGGAAGACTAAAGAGGGTATTCTTCTAATCCATCCACCCAACTCCCACAGCACAGGGCTGCCCTCAGAGTCCACACACTGCTGCTGACACCACATCCCAGGGATGTCCCCACAGCAGTGGCACCACGCTGGCCACACATCCTCCCCTCCTGCCCAGGATGCCATGCARCCCTCTGGCTGTGCCTGCAAGGCTCCTCTCCCACCCTCCTCCACTGTCATGAGCTGCACAGCTCTCCCCCACGCAGCCGACGAGGATGGATGGTGGGTGAAAATAAATTCATTTATTTTTGCTGCAAATTCTTCTACACCTTTTGATGAATAAAAGGCCGGTGGGTGGATGGGTGGAAAGACTGGAGCCAGAAGGAATAGCAGAGTAGTGCTAGAAGGGAGGGGGGACAGGGACATCAGCCTTCCTCACCAGCATGAGTCTCACATGACTGACTATTGCAGGATCCAACAGCTTTCTTAAGCCCTCAGCAGGCAGGGGCCACTACCCCAAGCCCCAGAATTGCATTGCTCTAAAAAGGCAAAGCTCTGTCTTCCACATACTTTTCAAATACATTGTTTTCTAGAAAATCCCAGTATTCTCACAAGAGCAAGCAAAGCTTTGCTGCCCCAACACTTGTGTGCTCCCTAGTGCCAGCACCTGCACACTGAGGGGTGAGGGCTGAGGTAGATAAAACCTATCCCTGTTTTCCTTAGGGCTGGGGAGAGGACAGAGCAGCTCCTGGGGCCACCACTGGCTGTTGGTGCCAATTTTGCATRGATGCATCCCTGTGGGAAGGAGTTTTCCTTGGAAGCTCTGCACAGGCAAGCATGGAAATCTTGCCCAGAGGCATGCCAGTCTTCTCTCCTTTTCTTCAGGGGTGGCACTGCTATCTATGCAGCCAAGCTCTCATTAATTCTTAGAGGCTTATGCATGGAACATAATTTCTAGACAGACATGCAACTTCTTAAGAAAATATCCTTTCAAGTAGAGACTGTGACTTTCAATTCTGCTTTGGCATGTCACAGCAATACAAATGTGAGCAATTCCCCCGCTGGCTCAAAGCTGTCACAGGTGATGTCCCTGGAGCAYCATCCAGCAAAGGGACTGGCAGTTTCCATCACCACTGCTGGGAACCCACCAGGACAGCACCAGCTCCTCTGCATCCTTACAGCAGAGGCAGGAAAGCATCCTGCACAGGGCAAACACCTCTCCTACATTTTTCCCTAGGCTGTTCTGAAGGGGCAAAGGGGAGGAAAAAATCCAAATACCAAAAAGCTCAAAATCRTTTCTGCACTTCCCATAGGACAGGGTCTGCAATTGCCTGTGTTCCATGCTCTTAATACACCTACACAAAGGCCTGCCAGAAGTGACAGGCTTGCTCATCCAGAGATCCCAAAGCTCCCTGACTCCTCCCTGTGACCCYTGGCTGCAGCACAGCCTGGTGTGGCACCACCAGACAGAAACACCTGCACAGAGGAGGCACAACAYGCTGCCACATCGTGGAGCTTTGAGTACTTGCCCTTGCAGTCACTTGCTCAGCCTGGTGTGCCACTTTTTGGTGTGATTTTGGCCAGAGCAGCCGCTCTTTGTGCTAAGCAGGGGTGGCCCAAGCAGGGCAGTACAGAGGGAATCAGGACCCAGTGCAGAGCTGTTTTTACCTATTCACCAGTAACCTGCTAAAAAGCCCCMAAGTTCAGTGTCTGGGCCCTCCTCCTGCCAGCACTTTTTACATACATCACTCTAAGAGACAAGCTGGACGTGGCAGCAAGTGGACAGAACCCCTAGCCCGAAGCTGGCTGTGCTGTGGCTCTGTATTGCTGATGTTGAYTAAATTCCTGCTCTTTTATCCTGTCTGGGTCTTGAAGAAGGAGAAGAGGAATCACCCAGCACTCGAGGCAACACTCCCTCCTCCTTCCCCTTCATCCTTGGTGAAACACAGGGCAGAGCAGCCAAGTCACATCAGCATCAGGGGAGAAAGGAGGCTCTTCTGGGGACAGCTTGGCTGCTGGGATGCGAATGCTGCTGGCAGGAGGGCACAGACATGGCACATCAGCTGCCACCCAGCCAGACACAGGCAGCCTGGGTGCAGGGACCAACCAAGGACAGGCAGCAGCTGTCCCTGTCACTGACTGCAGCTGCTCAGCTAGCCAGGATGGGGAGGGATTTATCTCTGTGTTTAYGAGCCATGCCATTACCCTATTATCCCTCCTTCTTTCCCAAGTGTTGAGTTTCTCTCCTTTCCACCTTTCTAGTTTCCCTTGGCTTCAGGCAGGGCTGCAGAACAGCTCCCACAAGTTCTGCTAGTAACTCTACACTTGACTTCAGTTAAAAGGCATTCCTGGAGGGTCCTACAAAATAATGGCATTTTAGTGCAGTTTATGGCTATGAAAACTGAGACGCAAGAGATCCTGACTCCAACACTCCTGACGTCCATGAGCATCCCTCTGCACCAGACAAGGTCCAGGTGTGGGGGAACAAAATATGTCAGGGACACAGGAATTATTCATGCATGAAACTAGAAATGCTGTGGGACACCTTCCTCCCCATAAATAACCCCACATAATCTACCACTGCAGGACACATTGCCCTGCTATAAATAATTCCTGGCTGGAAGAGCACAGAGCAGTGCATCTATATGCTGAGGGTGGGTGACATCCCTTGATTCATGGAGCATCTGGGCAGCAGGCAATGAGATCACCTACAAAGCATGAAAAGAGATGGATGGTTTGGTTCTGAGCAACCACTTCATCTACCTCCTTTTCCATCCTTGCTAGGTTTCACCTGTGCTGTTACCAAGGGCTGAAGGTACTTGCAACAACTCCAAAGCTCAGCCAAAGCCTCTGGAGTTGCAAGCAGCAGGGAACCAGTGGGATGACAGTGGCATCCAGCATCCAGTCTGCAACACAGCCACAGGGCAGATCCATGGACATTTGCTACCAGAAACACTGTGACCCCAATCCAGCACAGCAGTGGGTCTCAAACTGCCCCAGGAGACAGGAGTGCAGAGCTGGCCTCTGAGCTGATAAACCTGAGCTGAAACGAGAGACAGGGTGATGGGGTTTGGACCGCAGGAACTGCTGCCCTAAGCATCAGTGCAAACCCCAAACCATATCTGCATTCAGAGTGGTATGTGCTGTACATGCCAGTGCTGAGAAACCTGGAGCAGCAGCACATCTGCAAAGGTGATGGCCCCACTGAGCTCCACCTGCAGCTTGGGGTGGAAAGGGTGGTGGGGTTGCAATTTAGAGTAACAGTATGAAAACTTTCATCAGTGCCAGCTCCATGCTTTCTGATGGAGCTKGTGCAGCCCCAAAAGCACCCAGCTACTCCAACACAGGTATTCCATTTTGGGGTGCCAAAGCCCCCAGAAAACCCCTAAGATACTAATGGCTAACTACAGCTTACTTTCACTCTTATATTTCGACAGGAAGAAAGAAAAACACATTCTGCAGCAAAGAGACTTCAGGAAGTGGCCGGGTTTGGTCCTAAACAGCATCTCCTGCTGTCACTGCTGGGGACATCACCCAGCAGGCATTTCTAATCTTAAAACCTTTGCTTTAAGCCTCACCCTGTTCCTGTGAAGCACCTTTCCAACAGCTCCTGCCCACGCACCTCACTCCCGGCAAAGCTTCGGAGCGCCCAGCCCGGATCAATGCAAGCTGTCAGTGGCCCTGCCCCATGTCAGCACTTCACTGGTTGATTTTGCAAACAGGCTTAAGTCCCCTGGGGCCCAGAGTGTCCCCACGTGTGACAGCACCCGAGGGRGTGCTCAGCAAAGCCCCGGGAAGCGCTGGGCACAGCGCAGGAGCAGGCTTTTGATGAGACAGCCAGAAACCCAGGCGATGCCGCAGATGGGATAAAGACAGCCCTTCCAGCACATTTCGGAGGCTGCTATATTAAGAAGTGTAACAGCAGGACTTTAAAATCTTCTATCAGGCTCCTTTTGCTGGCCGTGCTGCACCTTGAAAAGCAAAGACTGTAACAAAGCCAGCGTATAACAACTGTTCAAGCAAAAGCTGCAGAAGSAGTTGTGGGGGATTAGAAGCAGCCTGGTTATCTGGACAGATGTAGCCTGGCCCATGGCTCTGCTCTCTGCTGCTGAAAAAGACGACACAACACAGAGAAAGCAAAGATAAAACCACAGATGCAGCAACCAGGGTCTACCTGCTGCTGGGTCACCAGGGGGAAAGCACAGATTGAGGAACGAGGCAGCATCTGTGCTTTTGGCATGTGAGCAATTGTTATCGATCAGCAAGGAATTAAACAGCTTAAAGGAGCAGATAGAGACTGGGATATGTGATTTTGGCTGGGCATTGTCCTCCAGGCTGGCTGGGTGATGAGTCCCAGTGCAATGGAGCTGGCTCAGCAGAACAGTCTGGTCTGCACAAATGGACAAAACCAGAATAAAGTATTTCAACTTTTCAGGGTAGATGTTCCTTATGCATGAAAAATACACACTAAGCGCTCAGCTGCAGAGTCAGGCCTTAAACAAGCCTATGTTCTAGACGTTAGACTGGTTTTTAGTTACACRTTTTAAGGACAAAGGAAATCAAGCTCTTCTGCCTGCTTTGCTAGYCTGGCTTGTGCCAGCTCCAAAAGACTGATGTGACAATCAGCTCCTTGTTAGTGAAATTAGTTTACAAGATCTAATGTGCTGCTGGTTGTGTTTTGAGCCAGCTCCTTAAAAGGACATTGTTAAGGCTTGGTCTCCATCTTCTACATCAATCTTTCACTACATGGCTTTATTGCTTTCAAAAGGTACTGAATTTGCCTCACAGCAATTTTCACTCCCAAACATTGAACAAACTGGGAAATCTACAATTATTGGATGTTCTAGAATTCATTACTTGGTGCTGACTTTTACTTTATATGCTTTCCTGTAAAAAGGGACTGAGCAATAACTATTGAATGGCTTTCTTTAGCTTAGCAGTTGGCCAAGCCATAAATCAAACAGGGAAAATGGGCAGAATCAATCTGATTTGTACCATCCATCACTACTTTTCTGGTCTAAACTTAGCCAAGACTCCCTTTATTCAACAGAAGTGCCTGTATCTGCATAGGTATTGCACCAAATGCTTCACAGCAAAGGGAGRAACTAAGGTTCATTTACTTAAGGTYAAATAATAAACATAATTCTGAGCTGTACAAAGACTTCCAGGGGGTTTTATGCTGCTGTGAGGTCAACAACCTCTGAGATGAGTCACTTTTCAGCAGAGCCCCTCTTCTGCCAAAGACCACAGCTAAAGCCTACAGAGCTCACTGCAAACAACTGCTTTCAGTCAGGAGAAACTTAGGTAAGATGAATTCCAGCCAAGATGTAAGTTCAAACTTAGGATATGGCAGAATGATGCATCAGGACAGAATAACTCATCTGTGCATGCAAACTCTTTAAATCAGAGCCAAAAACAAGGCTGAGAGGAGCATCTCCTAAAAGGTAAAAAAGGGAGCAGCTAAGAATATTTACATATTAAAAAAGTGCAGACAAAAACCAAGCAAAAAAACCCACCCAGGAAAAGAAACCACAACAGACAAGTCAAATAACGGGTATATATTCATAGATACATATATATATATATATATATACACACACACAAGAGTCTCTAAATGAGGCCTTTCCTACCCCAGCAGCCGAGGAGTGACAATGACAAGGCAATATTTGTGGTGCAGAAACACTGACCAGAAAAGTCCCAGATCCAAAGGCAGCCCCTCTGCTTTGCCTCCCAGGACAAACTGGCACTGACAGACAGGGACTTGCACTTCACCARACCCTGCACAGCAAAGAGAAGTGAGCAGGACATTCTCCTAACACCCACAATAAATATGGCTCTGCTGCACTCAGAGCCTTTCCTTCCGCACATGCCAGMGGTTCCACAAGAATCCCACCTTGGTGCTAACACAAAGACTCAAACCTCCCTGACCTCTAGCTTTTCATAACCTACAGGAGTGAAACAGCAACCACAAGGAGTTATATTCTCTCTGAAACCACAGTGAAGAATTAATTACTCAATATTGGGGAAGATATCAGGAAAAAATAAGAGGTTCAGGGTGCAGATTGGATAAAAAGCTACAGGTGAAGTCAGGTGGTAGATGGTTTGATCTCCTTAAGTCTATTGCAAGCAATAAATATTTCCTATTTCTAGTGCACCACTTTGAAATGGTGCTGCACACACAACCTTCCCAGAGCACAGGCTTCCAGCAAGAACACCAGTTATCATCAGCCAGGCCAAACCTACCCTGTCACCAGCTGCCACACCCAGATGAGCCCCTAAAATCCATTACAATGGATTGGGAAGAGATCAAGAGGTGAGGAGTGAGCATGGCTCATCACCTCTGTCCTGCCCAGCTGCTCACCAAGGGCACTCATTTGGGCATTTCTCACTGGACCAACCCTGCCTGACCTGCATGAGCCCCCCAGACATCTGGGAAAACCTATTCCCCTAAGCTCTGGGGAAGGAGTATGTGACTAAACAGGGAAACTGGGAAAGATAATCAAACTGGTAAGGAGAACAAGGCTTGGACAACCAACCCCAGGCTTTCTGCCCTGCTCCCATAAAAGCAGAACGCTGTCTCTGCAGAGGTGCTCATTCTATCATGGAAAGTATGGAAAAAAAGCAATTTCAATCTGCAGCATGCCATGAAACAAGGCCCTTCCCTTGGAATGGGGTCTGATGTACTTCTGTCATCCAAGGCTAGAGGCAGTAACAGGACTAATGCTAGTTTGTAGCAAATCCAGCTCCTGACCCATATAAATAAATGAATAAATAACTAGCAAACCTCTCTGGAAGCAAACATTCTGAGTATTCTTGATGTGCTCTTAGCAGCATCACACTTCCAACACTGGAGGACTTCCCTGAGCAATGACTCTCTCCTTGCACACACCAATCAGCCCATCCCATTCAGGGAGAGCAGGGAAGGAGGCCCTTTCCCCCCCACACCCTAAGGTGTTCCCTAGTCCTGCTGGGGCTGGATCTGGCCCACTGAGAGCTGCAGGCACCTCCTGGTATCTGCACCTTCCCACATCTTCAACCCAACCCTCACCCAGGTGGGTGGTGATCTCTGTGACCAGGCAGAACCAGCCGACAGGGGTACCACGGCTTTCTCATCCCACTGTGTTTGCAAAGCCTGTTTGGGGAGATGCTGAGCCCTCCTGAGATGGTGTCTGAGGGCACTCAGCCCTTCTGAGGCAACAGGGACTGCCAGGGGCATTACTGCAATGAGAGCTCTCCTTGAAAATAAACACAGCAGGAGAAGGCAACCCACCATCCTTCAGGTACCTCCTCCCCACGGCCATCCCACCACAGCTCCCCCTGCAAAGGAACACCCTTCTGGCCTGCAGCCCTCTACTTCTCCAACCTCACTGAGAAGATGTAAACCCTGGGGGCTGCAATAGTTATCCCTAACTCAGCCAAACAAACCCTGGGGTGAGGCTGCTCCAGTGTATTGTGTGTACACCTGTGTATGCCAAGGCAAAGGGCTCCCCACTCCTGGCTCCACTGCTGCTGGAGCCTCTCACAGCAAGGAGGGCAAACACTGCCTCAGGACTTCACCTCCTGCTGCCACAAGTCAGAGAATCCTACCATGATTTGGGTTGGAAGGGACCTTAAAAATCATCTGGCTCCAATCCCCTGCCATAGGAAGGGATGACTTTCAATAGAGCAGGCCCCAGAAAGACCTCCCAGGCAGCTGGAGCCTTCATCACCACTCACTGCTTCAACCCTTAGCTCTCAGCAAACCAGTGGCAATGCCCCACGTGAGGCAATGCCTGCCATGGTGCAGAAAAAGCACACACCTGGATGGCCACTCTTGGGAAAGCCAACATTTGTCTACATCCCTCTCCCAGCACATCAAAGCCAACGTGCCTTGGGTACAGCTCTACTGAGCTCCACTAGCCCAGACTCAAACCAGCACATTTATTTAACCTGGCAGCACAGGAAAATTCCACATCCATAAATACACAAACATCTGTCAGGCTGGGCACGGACAATGGATGTGTTGTGGATGATGCATTAACAGAAAATGAAAATTACATGTGTAACTCTCTACATCTCTAAAACTAAAAAAGAAAAAAAAAACCAAACAAAGCAACCTTTGCCATGCATTCAGGCTACCATGCCAGAACAATCAGGCCAAAAAAGTCCCTACAAAAGCCTAATCCATATCTCCTGTGATAAGCAGGAGCTATCCTATCAGCTTGTTACACCCCACATTCATGTGAGCCCCAGCCTCCATACCAGCCACAAGAGCTGGGGATATGAAAGGCATCTGTGAAGTGAATCACTGGAGTGAGTAGGTAACTGGCCATGTCTCACTCCATCAGGAGGACACGTGGCAAATGAAGGCAGGCTGCTCAGGGCTAGTGAAAGCAGACACCTCCAGGCTGCTCAGGGCTAGTGAAAGCAAACACCTTCGTGCCTGCCCCCTCAGACTGAGGCTCATTCACAAAGGACCTGTGCAAAGGGGATCAACTTACAAATACAAACTGGACACAAACTGCACTACAGCAACCAGAGCCAGAAGAGATGCAAATCCACACRAGACTGGGTAGAATTGCAATATTTTAAGGATCTGTTAGATTGTCCCAYCTACAAAGACAACACTAAACCTGAACACACAAAGCCAGGACAGGGCAGGACGAATATATCCAAGAGCAGGTTCACAACTACAACTCTTTTTTCCAGCGCACCAGAATTCCCTAAAGCATCATAAAYTCATCTTGCAGGCAGCTGATAGCACACACAGCAAACCCAAGGTTTACCACCATTTACGTCACAGGCTCCTTGTCACTATCCAAAGAGCACTTGGACCCATACTGCCCCTAAGTATATGCTAAACTCCCAGCAAGAGACAAGGGATTTAAGCCCATGATTAAGCTAAAGCAAACGCTCCACTGAATCTTTAAGCCAAACTGTCCCAAGAGTTCAGTCTCAGTCAATGGGGGGGGTTATGTGAAGATTTTTTTTTAGAATTTCACTGAAATCCTCTTTAGCTATTTGAGTTATCCATGAAAAATATTCCCACTTCTTGAGAATCCTTGYAGATGCTTTGATGTACCTCAGACTACTGATGGCTCAAAAAAAGCCCCATAAAACCCGATGATGGCTTATTCCCAGACAAAAATCCCTGTCCAAGAGGCACAGCTTGATGTTATCCTCTGAACACTGACAGCCTCTGAAACCCCACCAGACATAAATTTCCAGAGACATTAAGTGACTCTAATTGACTTTACAAGCAGCAAAAGCTTGAAAAGGTGTTTTACAAACACCCATTTTAAACCGTTTGGATTAAAAAAAAAACAACAACCCTTTCATTAGCATCCCTATTGTACAGTAACTTTTTCACTGCTTGCTTTCTCTCTTTTTAAACAAATCCCACAATAACAATGTAATTCCACCAAGGAAGACTTTATCAGGATGCTCAGTGCTGCTCAGCAGCCAGRTATCTGCTGTGCTTTCATTGCTCTGCCTCTCACTAACCATCATCTGAATTAGCACTTGGAAATGGCAGGTGCTCCAAACCAGGCTGTTTTCAAAAGCTTCTCTTTGCAGTTCTACTATTTAACATTATTTTAAATTGGAAGACTACAGATTTAGGTCTTCCCTGGATTCCCACTAGAAGTGTTACACAGTGTTTCTGATGCTGTTCTCTAGATCCAGGGAGGATGAACAGATTTGGCACCTCCAAAAAAAGAACAAAAAACCCTGGTCTCAGAAAATGAAATGGTTGTGTTTGGGGTTTTTTTTCTTGCACACTCTGAACACAATAAGGATCTTATAGATCTTGTTAAAATGGGAAGGATTAGGTTTGTAAGAAAAGTTATAGGGGAAAAGATCAATGGATACATCTGGAAGCGATGTGGGTCACATGCTCTGAAGAAGGTGTAAAAAATGTTGCTGCTGGCAGCTCATTTGCCTTTGGGTAAAATGTTCTCCCCCCAGCAGTGACATGTGGGTTTGTGCACTGTTTGCAGCTTAGCAGACACAAAATATCCTTGTGCTGCTGACTTCTA
The DNA here is from genome assembly GCA_014549065.1 of Cardinalis cardinalis. NCBI lineage: Eukaryota > Metazoa > Chordata > Aves > Passeriformes > Cardinalidae > Cardinalis > Cardinalis cardinalis. The sequence goes on from JACDOX010000021.1 coordinate 7,565,197, forward strand.
TTTATTTTCTMATCTTTGTTATTCTCACTCTTCTACCAAAAGAAAGGTACTTGCAAGTATTTACTTGCACTCACCATGCTAAATATCTGGACAAACAGAGAAGAGGAGAAAGTACRTATACAATAAAATTAAGTAAAGGTACATAAATTGAAAAGTTTGATGGAAGGAAGGGGAAAATCAGAGATACAGAGGGATCCTGGGCCACCCATGGGAAATGCCAGAAGTGATGAGTAAAACAAGAAGTAGCTCAGACCAAAAATCACTGGAGAATTCAACACAGGGATGGACAAGGGAGGTGAGCAGAACTCAAAGGAATGCAAGTATTGCAGTTAGACCCAAGACTGGAAATGTGGGATACAGAACTACTATGCTAGGGGATGGAAGAGGGGTAAAAAAATGGGAAAAAAATAACTCAAGGACTCACTAATGATATCTGATACCTACTAAAGTGAGCATTGAATGCAAGGTGCACGTGACCAGACAGCTGGTCCAGCACCCTCATTTCAACCAGCAGCAGTAGCACAGAGTCCAAGAGTTGCAAGGTAAAAAGCAAACAAACTTGCACTGCTGATGCTGGCTTCCAAGTCAGGATTCAGCACACTGGCAAGGGAGAGTGGGAGCAGCTTGTATAGCAATTACTGGTGATTGAGGGTAAATCTAGGCAAGMAGCTTACTTAAAAATGCAGTTTTTGTCAATGCAAAATAATGCACACATTTGTCCTGAATCACCAAAGGTGGAAAAYGAAAGGCAGAGGAAAGCCAGGCTGGCACAAGTCCTGCACAGAGCTCAGCCCCCAGCACTGCTGGCCAGGACACAGGCACACAGCTCAGKGCTCCAAGGACCACAGGGGATGGATGCCTCAGCAGCCAGGAACCCCCAASACCACTTCTTCAACTACTGCACCAGTGTAAAACACCTAAATATGTAATTCAAGCAGGGCCTGGGGTGCCTGAAATGCCAGCAGTGACTCAGTACAGATTTAACCCTGCCAGGCAAAGCAGGACCTGCCTGAGGGGTAGCAAACACTYTACCATGTCATGGCTCTATCATGGTCAGCATTTCCTAGGTATGCACTTGGGTCTGACCTGTGCTTCTTAAGGAAAGCTCTAACAGCCAACTACTCCATTTTAGGCTGAAAAAAGCATTACACTTCCCACTAAACAAAGATCCTTGCTTCATCACAGTKAAAAAACAGAGAGGGAGTAGTAAATCAGCTTACTTTGGACCAAAACTATCCTTCCTTTCACTTTCCAGTTCCTGAACTGAAAAATCATTTTCTCACAAAACCTGTTTTCCAGTTTTGCCACTTGGATAAGCCCTGGAAACAACACATGAATTTTAAGTGACAAATATGACTTGCTAGTTACAATTTCAAGCAGGACACGCTGTGGTAGGACTAATACCTTGTATTATTCCATTAGCATTTACACTGTTGCAAATCCCATTTTAAATAACAATATCTCATGTAGCCACTTAAACRTACAACTGTAATACATGCTTCCCATTACCAATTTTGAAACGTCTCCTTTCACTCTCAGAATCCCATTTCAAAGCAGAAGCCCAGCCTGGCACTAAGCCCTGGGAATCACAGGTGTACATTTTAGAATTATCTTGTAAGAAATATAWTTTTTTTTCCTTTTGAAAGAAACACTCTTCAATTATAGAAGACAATAAATGACACTGTGCTGTCATAAATTGTTAATTGATTGCTGGGGTCCAATGGGTCAATAGATGACTTAAAAGAATGGCTCAAAGCCATCTGTAACAGACACCACAGCTTGTCCCTGGCTCTGACCAGACCACTATGAACTAATTTTTGATGCATCCTTAATAAAGGACATGAAGCTTCTTGGTGATTGCATGTGCTCCCCTTAATAAAAAACACAAAAACAAAAAAGAAAAAGAAAAAACCCTCAAAACCCTATTATTTGGTTACAAGGAATAAATTTGTCAATAGAAACTAGGTAAGACATGCTGCTATCTTTGGATATTCTTTAAGACTCCTTTCATTAGCCACCTGTCAGGATAACAAAACGATGCCTCAGCTTTCTACGGAATGGAAAAAGAAAAAAGAAAATCTAAAAATACACTTTGAAGCTCCCTGTTTTGCTGATGCAGAAAGTAACAACAAAGGCTCATACATCCCTCAGCTCATCACAGAACCAGATACAGCAAAACACTCCAGGTCTCTCTTTTTTGCTGTAGCCTGGAAGGAAGCAGCACCAAGTATGTGATTATTTGTAACAGATCTCCAGCAGTGCATTGCCAAAATAAAGCCACTACACCAGCAAACAACTCTGTGAGCTCCCAGAGTCCCTGAGGGGCTCACRGCCACCCCAAAAGTCATTCCCATCCTGAGAAATTAAATATAACCTACCTGAATCAAGGTCTAAGCCTACAGAAGGAATTTCAGAAATCCACACTGAAATTTGGGGAGATTTTGAATGCTTTGCTTTCTTGAATAATCAGGCCATGCATTTAGACTTTCACATAAAACCAGTTTTTTTTCAAAATATTTAGAGGTCTTCAAGTCGAGAGCAATCCCCCATGGCAATTTCTAAAGTATGAAGACCACTGGTGGTGCACATGGAGAAGCAACAACATGACCACACTTGGGAAATCCTAGGAGGCTGAATATAATAAATAAATACAACAAGSTGAGAATAAGATTTTTCAGTTCATRTTTCTACATCCAAAATTCAGTGTCAAGAGGGGCTCAAAGCTTTGTACCTGTAAAACTCCTGCCACTAGTCAGATATCCAACATAGAGCCTAAATTTAGGCTATTATGAAATCTTAAACTGAAACACTTTTGGGCAATTGTTTTAAATCTTGGCCATTCCTAAGAAAGCAAAGAAAAAAGAGCTGCCAAAACCCTTTTATAAGAGTTACAAATTTGCATTTAAACTTGTGAAAATTCTGGAGTCAGAACCCATTTTGGTTTATTCACTAAGACAGTCCTGAGAAATTGCATACAACCATGCCAGAAAACATTTAACACAGGWGAAAACACTAAAAAAATTACTCAAAGCTAGGAAAAAACCCCAGAACACCTGATGTCCTTGCCTCCTTCATGTTCCTAAGTCCTAATGTGCCTTGTTTGCTGGYCTTGAGAAGTTAACTGCACCTAAAAACCTACTGATGTTCAATTTACACAACTGGTTACCTCTCGCACTGAAGATTAATGACCAGCACTGGCCTGTGCTGAGGACCTTCCACACCTGCAGGCTGAGCTCAGGTTCAGCAGCATCACATCCACCACTCACGGCTACAACTCAAACACTGAGTGATGGTCATGTCCAAGAGGGACTGGCTACCTTTAGAGAGAATGCTTGAACACATGGTGGGGAGAAAAGGTCATATTACCCTGCAAAATTTACTATAAAATCTATTTTCATCTAATTTTGACATGGGACTGTGCCAAACTTGTGGATCTAAAGGGAGAGCTATTTTTATGTTACGGGTATGCACATTGAGTAATGGGTTTGCTGCAGATGTTCCTGCTCCTGTGATAAATACATAGGGAGGGGGGAGGCTGCAGCAGCTTGCCCATAAACATGGTTATTCCACTGGCTGTGGATGACACAGCCCTGAATCCACAGACTGCTCCCTACAWCAGGCAACTCCAGCTTTCCTATGGGGGCCCTTCACCAAGAGCATTGCACTTCTACTCTGTACTACCTGCGCCCCCAGAAGTGGGGGAAAAAAARAAAAAAAGATTTTGTGAAGTAGAAAGACCCTGCAGACCCTCCAGTGGGTTGAGCAGAGCTGGCCCACGTGGCTCAGCACGGCAAGGGACCCAAGCTGTGTCACATCCTGATCTACCCCAGCTGTTACCAGCAGGGCTGCACACTGGGGTTCTGCATGGTGCTTGCTGCTGGGGCAGCACAGCCCTTGGCCAGCTCTGGGAATGCAGGTGGAGGCAGAGCTGGTGCCAGCAGCACTCTGCCGTGCTCACTGTGCCCATGCCCCATGCCTGCAGGATGGGGCTGCCTCCAGGTGGAAAAGCCAAGGCTCCAGCACAGCAAAACGAGGCAGCCACGAGCGATGGAGTGCCAGTGTCAGAGGAGGTGAGTTTTGGGAGGCAGTCCCACTCTAAAGACATTTTACATTACTCAAATAAAACCAAAATATTTCAGCCCATTACAAATGCTGGACAAAGCCCATCCCTAACACTTGGAAACATGAGTTGTTTTTATCTTGCTTCCCAAAAAAACAGCACTGGAGACGAGAGATGCCAAACCAGGCAGTCTCATGCTGCTAAGTTGTAGAAACCCAAAAGCAACAATAGAAATTGCTGAGCTGAAGAATCCCTGACTGTCCCACTTGCAGGAGGTCAGCCTTGGAAATACTTTGACAAAATACTTCCCACTATAGAGTACATGAAAAGTCTGCAATCCTAATCTCATAGGATCTCTCTGCTACCTGGAAGCACTCTCATGGAGTTGCAGAGAGATGCCAGCAGTGGTGATATGCTCACAGGACTGACTTTCCTCTGCTGAGGAGACCTGACCTCAGTTCCCAGCAGTGATAGGAAGCAGAGCTGGGAAACACCAGGAGGAGATAAGGACACGGCCTCTCCCGTGGGTTTCCCAGCCCCACAGACACCTGCTCACCACCCCACCCCACTGGGGGAAAGGCAAGCATGAAAACCCCAATACAGGACAGGCAGCTCAGGGCTTTGGCAGATACACAGGTCAGGGCACTGCATAAGCCAGCAAGAAATGCTGCAGATAGGGATGCTTCAGATTCCAGCTGCCCCCTGGGCACCAGGACTGGGGCAGGGCTCTCCAAAAACACATTCCTCCACTGGGAAGCCGCCCTGAGCCCTCTGTGGCTCAGGCAACTGAGCTGTTTCATTGCAAAGCAAGAGCTGCTCTATTCCTCCCAAACAATGTTATCACTCGGCAGCTTCACTCCTGCTTATCTAGCAGCTTGAGCATTATCCAGAATGTGGAAGAACTGGGCTCTGTGGCTGCCCCTCTGCCCGGGGGCTCAGTGGGGAGAGACACCCTCCCCACCCCCTCTGCCTGTGTCTTTGGAAGGSTTTAGGCACGGCAGAGCAACCACAGCTCCAGGGCTGAGGATCTCCTCCCAAAGTAGACCCTATATTTTCCCTGCACCCCAAAAGTCACTGGTGCTCACCTCTGAGCCTCCCCAAGGCTCAGCACTCATGGAGCAGAGGTAGCAGGAGCCAAAGGACTCACAAGCAGCTGTTCACCTTGCAAACATCGTGCTAGAGGGGAAAAAACCCACTGCCAAATGGCCTGATGCAAGACACAAATACTCACTAGTTACCCAGAGGGACACCTCACTGCAGGTGAGGGAAACCTCAAAAGGTGGTGGCAGCAAACAGGGTCTCAGCTGCTCACACCCCAGCTCTGGACCTGCCTAACTGGTGTCCTTCTGGCAGGAGGGCATGATCCCAGCACCTCTGCCAAGAAGGGCAGGACGTGGTCCCTTTGGGCTCAGGTGAGGAATGTGCCAGCCAAGAGCAGCAGAAACGGAACCCTAAGGAGCCACCCCCTGCAGTCCCTGTTCCTCAGGGCCCTGTGCCCCAGGGAGGCTGGGATACCCCTGCAGGCTCCTCCTGTGCCCCGTCACACACAGGGGACAAAGGGCAGCAGGACAGGAAGGCTCTGCTCCCCCTGGATGGAGGCAGGAGAGCAAAGCACCCAGAGGTGCCCGGCTGCCCACGGAGCGGGGCTGGAGCTGTGCAGCTGCCACAGCCCTCGGCGTGGGTGGCTGCTGTGRCCCAGCACCTGCAGCAGCACTGCAGCTTCAGCTGCTGCATCACCAGGGCCCCAACACCCCCCAGGTGCTGCAGCTCAGCTCCCCAGGGTGTCCAACTGTGCTGTCTGTCTGTCCAGCCTCCCCTGCAGCACTGGGCACCGCGATGCAGCCACCAAGCACGTCACCAGCTCCCAAAACCTGGCACAGCCCAGCTGCCACCACCATCGCCACCAGGTCAGGCATGCACACACCTCAGCAAACCCTGCCAGGACAGCCAGCAGCAACTCTTTGAACAACCACAGAGACTTGGAAATTCATAAATTTATCAGCCAAAGCTCCAACTCCAGTCRCTTTGGGGAGCAGCAGTTCTGCATGGGACACAAGGAGTCTTGGTTTCCATAAGCTCTCCAGCTGAGACCTCAGCCTCACAAGAATCTCTCTAACACACCAACCGCTGCAAAAAAAACATACAACACAAGCAGCTGGGACAGAAGCTTGAAGAGACACTGTAAAATTGATTAGTCATCAAAATCATCAGACCATAAAAGAAGCTCCAGCTGTGCTCATCTTTTTTTTTKTGTGTGGATAAATGCAAGAGGTAGAGCTCTATTTAAAATTAATTCCTTTTTTTTAGTTGGTTTTGGTTGGGGTTTTTTCTGTTTACTAGAGCTTGTTACTCTGGTTGACAATTAAGCCCATTATCCAATTCCTTTCTTTTTCACCATTCCACTAGTCTTTTTTCATAGCCTTTGAAGAAGGAAAAAATAAAAAGAAAGGTAAATTCCAATAAGTACTACTTTAAAATGAAAAATGTGAGTTTACAAAGAGCTCGGGAAGGTGTTTGAACCATTCAACCTTCTGTTTTAAGACYCCGGCATGCACAACACAAACAATTTCTTTCACATTGAAAGCAATTTCAAGTCACACTGCTGTGTACAAGCTCCAAGTTAAGCACTGGCCCAAATGTTCTGCCAGACCCTTGGCATAAGTGCAGGAGAGCAACAGAAAACAAAGATTTCAATTATTGGCTAGTGTACTTCTGCAAAATCACTGTCAGTACATATTTTTCAGTTCATACAAAACCCAACAGAGGAAAATTCAAACAATAACTAACCTGGAGGCGAGAGGTTGAAAAAACTGCAGAAGAGAAGCCCTAATATGGYGCAACTCATGGAATTGCTCAACACTAATCATTAACCTGGGTRCTCATGGTATCCCACTGCAAACCTGGTCCTTTTGGCTTGGTTATAAAAYTGACCCACATGTTCTGTGGATGTTTTCACAATACCACCAAGAATGATCCATTTTAATAGTTAAAGTATCCCCCCACTGTAGATGCCTGCCTCACCAGAGGCTATTTGCTGAAGATACTCACTACAACACTACCCCAGTTCTAGGCACCACACAGAGCTGGCTGCAAACAACAGGTTTGTGTGCCCGGGTATCCTGGATTCCAAGAGCAAAAACCTCAGCAAAGTCTCAACCAACATCATTATCCAAGACCTTAGGACCACGTTCCAGTTCCACCTTGGCATTCATCACCCTGAGAAACAGGAATCCATAACCCCATCACAAAAAAGCTCCTTTTCTCTTTTTTCCGTGCTGAGAAAAAAAAAAAGACATTGAAGGAAGCAAACATGGATTCTCTAAAGAAGGAGCAGCAAGCTGCCTGGTCATGCTCCCAGGCCAAGCTGCAGTTATATCAGGTTGGGTTTAACTTGTCTGGTCAAGCTCTGGCCATCTCCAGCCTCTCTGGGACCCTGTCCCCACACCCCATTACTCCTTTCTTAATGCCTCACTGAGAAAGCTGTCACAAATATTTCAGCTGCCACAATACAACAAGCCTTTCTCATTCCCACTGCAATAATTCTGCCTGGGTGCTAATTTGTAAACTAGGCAAATAAAAGACAAACTTGGGGCTYGAATTTGTTTTATTGCCATTGTTGTGTCCTTTGGGTGGGACGGGCAATGCCAGTGGGGCTCATTGCTGCTTTCCTCTGGATGTTCAGGCAGCCAGCCTTCAAAGGGCACAAAACTCTGGCATTTTCTAGGATGACTATGTTTAAACTGCTGTCCTATAGGAAAAAAAAATCCATCAACTGCATTTTTGGAGGAAACAGGAGCAAACCACTGGATTCATGCCTCRTGGCCAGCTACACCAAATAGCACTACATGGATTCATGGTACACAGTGCTGGTTCCAATGCACAGACACCCTTCCCCAGACCCCAAAACCTCCCTGGTCCCTTTATCCAACACCACTATCATTAAGAACCTTTAACAAGCACCAACAATCCCATAAATCTGCCTTTTATGGCAYGGCAAAAGCCTAATTACATGATTAAATTCTGTCAAAAATTAAAGCCCACACATTTGCTCTAAAATTGCAATTAGCTCTTTCAGGTACCAAATAAAAGCAATGCTAACATTTCAAAGACATGTTGGCAACACAGCTGAACTAAATTACATTACTGACCCTAAACAAATTGAGGGCATTACTTTGAGTCTCTTTCCTTTATTTTCTGTGTCTGCAAGTGTTACAAACACAGGCACTGTGATCCCTCTCAGTTGTGACCACGCAAGTCCTGAGCATTAACAAGCTAAGCAGCTCACCTATTAACTCCATATCAMACATTCTTATTCTACTGGAATCTTCTGCTCTTTTCTCCAGCATAATACTTTGCTGGGCCTCACTACAGAGGTGCAGAAATGCTTTGATATGAACCCTTTTATTTCTGTGACACCACCTTTAATGAAGATTGAGCTTTTTAAATATACATCACACATCACTTAATTTTTACAAAAACAAGCTCTGTAAATGAAACACACTCTGCGTGTAAGATGGGACAAGATATAAGATGCACTATGATGGGAAGAGACAGCTAAATTAAGCTAGTTAATGATTTTCGTAAGAGGAGCAACATTTTAGCAAAGTGTAACATTGCATATTAGAAGGGAGGGAAGGCTTGTGGCTATTACACTTCCTAGCAGTTCTCTAGAAGTGCCCAGGGAGAGGTTAGTCGTACCTGGGGAACAGGAATGATACAGCAAATACATGGTCACGAGGAAAAACAACACAGCAGGTACCCAAGAAGAGAGCAGGTACCCCAAGAAGATGGAACTCAGGTGRGACACCATCCTTGCCTTGCTTTTCCAGCTCACCACGAGCACTCTGTGACCACCAAAAGCAAACCTCAAACCCCAGCTGACTGCCCAGACATCCCCCTGCTCTTGTCCTCAATATGGATGCGTGCCTACAAAAAGGGAAATAGCACCTGCAGGTTCTAAAGACCCTTTTTTTTTTTTTTGATGACCTAAGTTATCTTTTACAGCTTAACAAGGTATTATTATCATTAGATACTGTATTTTTAATTATATGCATATATGGAACAAAGGGATGAACCCAGATCAGGGCAAGCTCATGTGGCAGCACCCCTTAACATACCTGATCCATGCCTCTTCCAAAACACCTGCATTAAGGAATGTTCTTGAATGACATGGGAAAATGGGCTCAACAGCTAAAATGGGCTCCTCTGAGCATTTGGGCTAAAAGGCCTTTCATCTCCCCCTCCTCCTGCAGTCAGTGCTAATACCAAATGCATGGAGCAAAAAAACCACCAAGCTGAGGATGTAAGGGCTGGGGTGGGCCCAGGCTGCAGGGAACAACCTGGATCCTCCAGAATAACATCCTGCAGCCTCAGTGTCCCCAGGCACCTCAGACCTGCCCTCGGGGTGGCTGTGGGACCAGCAGCACGGCGCTCCAGGGGTGGACAGAGGCTGCCTGGGATGACTAGGCACTGGGGGGAGGGGGAGTAATGACAAAAAAAAATTAAAGAAACCAAAATCAGCAAAAAAAACCCCAAACCAAACCAAAGCCAGAGATGGCTTTGTGCCTGGCGTGGCCAAAGATCTGCATTCTGGCGACTTTTGAGCTTGCTCAGTGCTGCTGACAGGAGGAAAAGGCGCCAGCAGCAGGGAGCAGCCATGTTCCCCAGCAGGCTGGGGGAGGAAGGCTCCCTCAGGGAATTCGTACTCACCTGGCGGTTTCATGTAATATTGCTCAATATCGGACATGTCCGTGTGCAGCGCACAATCGAGATAGTGCAGGATAACTTTTCTACTGAAGTAGTACCTCATGCCCATCAGAAAGATGGGCAAACAGCAGGTCAGCAGGAAGGACTTGGTCACAACAAAGCACATTACTATGGAGATAAGGAAGAGAAATAAACGACACCTGTCAGAAAAGAGAATTTAGTGTTGATTTCGGAATACAAACTCATTATAAAAATAAATCAACAAAACAAGCACAGTCAAAATATACATTTGCAGTACACACACAGTTCACGCTYTCGAGATTATCGTGTTAAGGGACGGCGTATCGCGACGAGAAAACCCGGAGAAGTTTATGAGGTCCTGAAGGAGCCGGTGGGGAGGATGCCGCCGCGCCACGCCAGGGCCCACCGAGCCCCTCCGGAGCGGGGCCGTGCGGACCCCGAGAGCCCCGCACGCCCCCGGCCCCTTCGCTGTCCCCGGCGAGGCCGGAACGCGGCCGGGCGGAGGAGCCGCGCTGCGGGCACCGCTCCGCAGCCATGTGTTCGCCACTGCGGCACTGCTATTTCCATCAGCACCGACTCCCCGGGCAGCCACCCTGCCCCTTCCCGTCCTGGAGGGCTTCCGCGGGTGTCTCTGAGCCGGCGGCTCTCTCGGCACGGCCCAGAGCCGCCGGCTGCGTCCCCCTCCAGCGTGGGATCCCGTCCTCCCCGGTGTCTGGGACATGGGCTGCGACCAGCCTGCAGCCACCGGGGGCAGGAGACCACCCCAAAACCCTCTCGGGGCGGGGAGCGTGCGTTATTAATGATTGGCACGGGGAGGGGACACCTTGCAAGCGCTATCTTTAACTCAGGGAGGTGAGGTGACCCCGCGGCTCGGTGCGGCTGCAGGGGCACCCCCTCCCCACGCCGGGGGGGACCGGGGGCCGCTCACCGGCGGGCCCGGCTGTCTCCAGGCAACGCCGGCACGCCGTGCCCCCCCTCGCCGGGCTGCGCGGGGGCGGCCGGTGCGCGATGCGCTCCGCTCCCCGCCGCGCACCCCCGAGCCCTGCAAGAACCACAGGGACCGATCTGCCCTCACCCCCGCCGCGACCTCCCCGTCACGGCTGCCCGCCCTTACACCCGCGAGGGCCGCGCATCCCCGGCGGCGCCAGGCTCCCCCTCCCAGCCCGCCCGGCCCCGCCGCAGCGCTGCGGCTCCGCGGCCGCCCCGCACGATGCTGCGGCGCTCTCCCGGCCGCACCGCGCCCGCGGCTCCCCGCCGCCTCCCGCCTCTCCGACCATTTTGTGAAGACCCGCAGCGGCGAATAAACCCRGCGCCCCCCTCCCCAAAAGGGAGCGGATACTCACCCGCCAGCAGCCCGTAGAGCAGCTGAGTGAGGGGCTGCTGCTTCAGCCCCCTGAACGCCGTGTTGGGGATTCGCTCCATGATCCCCTCGTAAAAGATGCGGCGCACCACCTCCTGCTCAGAGGGGTGGAATTCGCGGATATAGACATTGTCGCGCCTGGGGTCTTCTTTTGGTGGGGTGAGGGGAGGTGGGGGTGAGGGAGGGGAGCCCGCCAAAGAGGGCCACATCTGGGAGGAGGAAACAATGATCGTGTCTTTTTTGGATCCCGGGATTGATTCATGATCTTCCGCCACAATCTTGGTCTCACAAACCATCTTGGGAGACAGACAATGCATGCAAACCGGCCGCGGGGAGGGGGCGAGGAGAAAAACGGGAGAGGAGGTGTCAGAAAATTAACAAAAAAATAAGATTAAAAAAAAAAAAAAAAAAGGAAAAAGGGGAGGGGGAAGGAGCGGGGCGCGGAGCCGGCACGGAGACCCGCGGGCAGCGGGGCGCAGAGCAGCGCGGCCGGGCGGGACGAGAGGAAGGAGCCCCGCTGCATTTTGGAGAGGCATTTATAGGGCGGGGGGGCCGCGGGTCCCCGGGGTCCTAGAGCCCCCCGCATTGGCTGCGCGGGGTCGCCATGTGATCGGGGGGGCGGGACACCTCCCCCTTGCCCCCCCCCATCCCTGCACCGCCCCTTGCAAATTACTACGGCGCGGGGTTGCGCGGAGAGTCGGGGGCCGCGCATCCCTGCCCGCATGCACCGGTGCACGCGGAAGAGGGTTATTAATTTATTTGTTATGTATCTGTTTATCTACTGCGAACGGACTGTGCACTCAGCAGATTTCTGGAGTAGTCGCTGCGGGTGCACGGGGCTGCGCAGGGCGCTGCGGGAGCGCGGAGCCGCGGGGAGGGAGGGCCGGCCGGCGGGCTCCGCACCGCGTCCCGGGGGGGGCTCCGCACCGCGTCCCGGGGGGGGCTCCGCACCGCGTCCCGGGGGGGGCTCCGCACCGCGTCCCGGGGGGGCTCCGCACCGCGTCCCCGCGGCTGTGGCGCGGCTGCTCCGCCGTGAGTCCTTCCCCGCGGCGGCGCGTCTCTGCGCGGCCCCGCTCCGCCATCCCGCGCGGAACGCTCTGCGGGGCCGGAACGGCCTGGGGGGTGCAGCCGCRCGGCCCCGGCTCGTCCCAAACCCGAGTAAATCCCCCTCTCCATCCCTCAGCGCCCCCCGGTCAGTAACTTTTCCTGCCGTGCCCACGCCACTGCGCGGTGCGGACAGCGCTGCCGGCCCAGCCGCCTCCGCGCCCCTCCGCGGGGCGGTGAGAAGAGATGGAGGGGGAGGGGGGGTGCGCAGGGAGGAGGACGGGCTCCTCCTCTTCGCAGGACCCGAAAAGCCTCGGCCTCTCCCGGTTGGAACCGGCCGGCATCTGCCCGAGGCATGCGCCGTGCGCGGCCGGTGCAGGGACGGGGTGGGCGGGGGATGCTGGGCGGGGAGGCGGGAGGCCTCGGACCCCCCCCGGTCCCGTGAGGTCCCCCGAGAGCTCCGTCTGCGCCTCCCCCTGCCCGGTGACAGYCCCCGCCCGTAGCGGCTGTGCCTCTCCTCGAACTTCACCAGGGCATCCCCTCGGGACTTGCAACTCCTGCGAGCCTCAGCCGTGCCTTCACCCGCAGGGTGCACCCATACACCCCAGCAAAGTTTCATCTGTGCCTCTTGCCCCGGTAAGGTGCTCCTGTGCACCCCCCGTGCAGTCATCTCTCGTTAACATCCCTGTGTCCCCCTGCCAGGTGCACATGTCCCTGTGAGATGCACCCGTGCACCCTCCCTACAAGTTTTGTCCCTGCACGTCCTGGGAGATGCRCTCTGCCGTCAGGGAGTGCGGCTGTGTCGCTGGAACTCTGCGGGATTTGCCTTCCTGGAGCTCACCGGCTGCGCTTTGGTCCTCAGGAAGATGCAGTGACTGGATCTTGGCTTCGAGCTAAAGATTTATTTCATTGTGATGATTTCATAGTGGTTTCATTGCTTCACTTTTCTATTAAAAATAGTTCAGGAGTATGAGAGGAGGGTGGGGGGAAGGTTTAGATAAGGACTTGGAAGCCTTCCCACCCAGAGGAGCGGTGCCAGCCCCCCACAGGCTTGCGCTGCATTGGGCATCCCTGGTGAGAAGCTGCTCCTCGGGTGGCTGTGGGACCAGCTCGTGGCCAGGAGCTGCAGAGCTGTTAGGCTGCTTGGGCACCTGCAGAGCTCCCCTTTAACGAGCATCACCTGCAACTGCAGCCGGAGCGACCCCCAGCTCCCAAAGCCTCTGCCCTGGAGATCAAAACACGGGATTATAAAAGCCATCGTGGCACAGGTACAATAGTGGATGAGTTGGCCAAAAGAGCATCTCCTGCTCTAAAGTGGAGCCTCCCGTGGGAGGGAGATGACCCCAATGAGGAGAGGCAAGGCACATGGCACCCCTGCATGCCCCCTAACGTCTCTCAGAKAGGAAGGAGCAGTTGGACTCCTGCACTTAGGAGATACCTGGCAGCCCCAAATTCACCAACACAAAGAGTCAGTGGATGGGGGAAAAAAGCTGAAAAATCAGAGCAGTGTTTGTCTTYGAATTCTGAAAGCTTTGGGCCAAAGATAGGAGGTTGCTGTTTCAGAAATAGAATTAAGATAATGCTTATTTCCCATATGCCTGGGTTAAGCAGGCATTTATTTTTGCTTCATCCTTTCTAGTCAGATGTATTCCTTATTTATGAAATTACTACACTAATAAAAACAACTCATTCCTAAAAAAAAAAATTAAATAAATAAAAAAAAACCTACTGCAGTTATGTAACAGCCAAGGGAGCTCCCAGTTCTGGGCTGTGGACCTGAGTGTTTGCAGATGAGTTATCTTTAGAAAAGTACTAAATACTTGTTTACTATTTCTGCTGCCACATTTGAGCATCTTATGAGCAGTAATGAGTATCTCCTGTTCCCCAAGATAAGGGGGTATCATCCTTGGYCACAGCAAGGGGAATGAGGCACAGAGGGACGCAGTGATTTGTGCACCATCATGCAGTGACTCAAAGAAGGCACAAAGCTCTGGACCAAATTTCCTGAGTCTTTCCTCCCTGTATGCCAAACTTCACCTTATTGCAAAGCCAGGATTCAGCTTTCTCTGTAAATGAGGGTGAAGAGGAGGTTCTGGGGGTGCTCCACAATGGGGAGGAGGGAAGGCAGAGCTGAAAGCTGTGACTGACTGAAGCAAATGTCAGTGAAAATTAAGGGCCTCTCTGAAATCCATTGCAAAAGCCAGTCAGGTTCACAGACGGCAGATTCGGGTCCCTAGAATGAAAAGGATATTGTTAACAGCAGCTTGCTGGCAAGGCAACTGCTCTGCCAKGAGCTTTTGGTCTTTAAGAACACAGTTGTCATCCCAAGTCACTGAGGATTTTACTCTTGAGTTTACTTCTGCTCCTTCAGGACCTGAGGGTAAATCTCCCACATGCCATGACCGACTGCTGAACCTCACGGATAGAACTAATTGAATTAAGATGGACAGTTTAAAGTTTGAATGTCGTGCCAGTGCTCTCAGCAGCTCTCGCTGCTCAGTGTAAAACAGGAGATTGTACACATGTTTGATCCATTGGTACATTGGGGAAAAAACCTGGGATAATGAGGGCAGGCTGTGTGACTCTGGGGGCTGAGGAGGTTTGAGTATTTCAGTATGAAGCATGCTTTGCCTTCAGCAGGTCTGCTTTAGGCTGACTTTGCTTTGGATTAGCACATCAAACCAGTAAGCCTTGGAAATGCCATTATTTATCCTTCCCAAATCAGCAGCTCTCATCTTGGGTCAAGGGAAGTCACTCCCTCCCATGAGCCCTAGGAAACACCCAGCAAATGTAGAACAGAATTACCAATTCCCCTGCTGACAAGATCATGCCCTGCTCTTTGTCTGAAATTTTGGGTTTCCTGTGCAACCCTGGTCTTTGCATGACTTGAAACATCTTCCAGCCAGATTTTACTGTAACTCCTGAAGCAGTGAGATCAGTGTGATTGCAGATCAGGGAAACAATTCAGGAAGAGCAGTTGCTCTCCCARAGCACCCATACCTAAGGAGGGGGGAACCCCAAGGCAAACCTCTGTGACCCACTGCTCAGTGTCTGCTGGACAAGGAGAGGCCCTGCTGCCTCTTCTGCAAAAGCTGCAAGCAGCCACAATCCTTTGCTCATTAGGGGCTGTATCTATCAACCTCAGCAATTAACTGGTTGACAGCAGAAGCTGCCCCAGGTTATATTAATGCAGTGATTCTGGAACAGCTCATCCCAACAGGATGAGGCTGTCTGTCAGGGATGGCTCCCACCCTGTCCTTTGCAATGTCTCCATCAGTGAGCAAGGGAGAAGATATTCAGGTTTAAAGATCTTCTCAACAGCCTCCAGTTCTCCTTCAACCTGGACCTTGGTAATTTCAGCTGTTTTTTCCATGCTTGACCCAAGACACTGAGCACCCCAGCACCTCTGGCTGTTTGGTTGCAGCAACCTCCCACCCTCCTGCTTTGCTGGGCTGGGGGAAAAGTAAAAGCCTCTTTGTTGACTGCAGATGTGCATATGAATGTGAGGCATTTGCCTAATAAATATCTTCCCAAAGGGGGATTAATTAGCATCCCAGGGTTTCTCTTTGCACTCCCTCTGACTGCAGCAGCTCTGCAGCACCTTCTCTTAGGGACGTCGGTTTCCTGCTGAGTTTTGCTGGCCCCTTTCCCACTGCACAGACCCCCAGGGCTGAGGATTCACAGATCTCCTGCTCAGGAGCCAACACTGGCAGCAGCTCCTGTGCTGTGTGAGTGTCTGGCAGTAACCACACACACRTCCTGGTTTCCCCAGTCCTGCCATTCACTGTGACCATCCCAGCAGTGATGAAGGCTYCCTCCTTCCCTGCCTGTCTGGGTGCTGTGAATAAGTCACTATAAAACCTGACATGCTGAATTATTTCCAATTGGTAAAAATCCATGAATTGGTAACCAGGGCCAGAGGTGGGATCTGCTGACACACACAGATCTCTGCTGGCRTTGGAGCTGGCTGGCTTTTGCTTTGGGCACAGCAAAGTGGGAAACAGGCTCCTTTGGAGTCATGGAGCCTCACAACCCAATGTGGATCTCAAATAGATCAAATGAATCATGTGCTAAAAGCAGTTGAGTTTATATATAAAAGAGAGTTAAGGGTGACTAGCTTAGCTGTTTAAGTCTCCCCGGGGGATCTCTGAAGATTAATCTCTTCCTACAAATTTTTTGGGCTGAAAGAATTTTGTGGGTTGTGAATTAAATACGAATGTTTCCCAAACAGTGTGCACGCCCACGGCTGGCTTTATCCTCTGTCGAATGGGGAATTTGGAACTTGCATGTACATTTAATGTACAATAACATCTATGGTGAAGAAAACCCCTTCTAGATCAAAGCAGCATTAAAATCTGAGCTATGTAGCAATTACTTGGAGATTTATCTAAAGCATCTCAGTGCAGCCATCAAGAATACTTTCCAACAAAGAAGYGTTCAAGGCAGAGRGAATGGGGCTCTGAGCAACCTGGTCTAGTGGAAGGTGTCCTTGCCCATGGCAGGGGATTGGRACTGGATGGTCTTTAGAGTCCTTTCCAATCCAAACCATYCCRTGATTCTGTAGAGATTTTAAGCATTTTAATTTAAGGAGTAGTATTTTCTGACACTGGATATGAAGTCCCGGGGAGACAACATATCTTTCTTCCTTATTATATTTTTGCTGCAAGCTTAGATTTATTTTTTTTTTAATGAAGGTTCGGTTTCCCCCCAAACATTACCAGAAACTTTCACTTCAATTAGCTGTAGGAGACAGAGCTGTGCAAGCAGACCAAGCTCTGTGATGAATGGGGAGGCTGTCCAGGGCCTGTGTTCATGAGGCCACGAAGGAGGGGACAGGTCAATGTGTGTCCTGAGAAAAGCTGAGAGCATGAGAGCCCTTATGCACGTGGGAATAGCGCAGGGGGTGTGAGCCAGGAAATGCTCATTTCTTGGGGTTTTCAGTGCAGGACTTTGCACCTTCTTTGTAAATTAGCAGCACCACTTTGGAAAATCACCTTTCCTCCACAGTCAGTTCCTTCTCTTGCTGTAAATAACCTCCAGCCACCTGAATTTTGGCTACCTGCTTGGGTCAGCAGGGTAGCACTATTGCAAAATCTGCTGTATCATGAACTACTCTGTCAATGTGTATCCAGATTTGCTAAGGAGAAGGGGAGAACATGAGGTTATTGACTGTATTTTTGACCAACAGCTATTTTGCTGGTGTTTTAAACAATGATTATTTTAACTAATGATCACCAAAGTACAACTGTAGCTTTATGATGTGACTTGGATGAGGAGCATCCTATTTACTCTCCACACGGCAGACACTGCAGCCTGACAGCAGGCAGGGGGGAAGGAGTGTGAAAAGGACCAAGGGGAGGTAAAAAGGAAAACAGGAAGAAAATTGGAGCAGAGAAGGCATGAGGATATTCTGTAGCAAGGACAGGAAAATTAGATTTGAAACTAACCACGGGTAGAAAAACCTCAAAATACTACTACTAAATGCCCTGGTTCAAGATGAGCTCTGCAATGATAAGGCAGAAAAAGATGTGGCAAGGTTACTTGAAGTTTTTCTGGCAACATTTGAGAGTCAGTTCTGCTGCTGAGCAAAGGAAAGTCACATTTTCAKCTTGGCCTGCAAGGCTGCCCTGTAACTGCTTGCAAGGTCCAGCAAATGYCCCAACTCCTCCAACAGCAGTGTGTGTGTAGCCTCGGGGGAGGCAATATAGATCATCCCCTGTATGGGTTGGGCTCATGTCAGAGCTGACTTTACACTGGTTTTTCTAGCACTTGATCCAGGCTGGCATTTTCCTTTCCTTTCATARTGCCTTTCAGCAAGGAACTGAGGCAAATCTTCAGGTATTTCCAGTTTTCCTGCTCAGTGATGCCCCCAGGYCACACTGCTGCAAGACACAGACCACAGATCCCCTTCCCTCTGTASGTGGGGCAGGGGGACACTCACTCCACATGACACAGGGACCTGGACTCCTGGAGAAGCAACACCTATCACAGGGAGAGGAATCGGACTGATCCTCCCTTCTCTGTCCGGGGGACCTCAAATTCTTAAAATCACACTTCCCACTGCTGCCTGATGCTTGGTGCTCTTCTCTACAGAGATCCAGGAGTCCAGCATCCTCCTCAGGGTCAGTTTGAGCATGGGGACAGATGCTGGGCATCATCAATTAGGGTCCACAAAGAGGTTTTTTGGGGGAGCCCTGGGCAAACTCTGAGCTGGCCACAGACAGTAGGGCTCACATGTGTCCTCTGTAAAGGCCATTCTGGACATCTGCCTAAGGAAGGTTCCACCCTAAAGTTCACTGGTGGGGCAGGAGGAYAGACTGCTGGAGCAGGACACAGCCACATACCTGTTTCACACACTGGTTTCCAGTGTTAGATGCAGGCCTGCCCWGAGAACCAGGAGCCCCCATTTTCCTTGGGTAGATGCAGCTAGAGCAGCTTCAGCCTAGGCTCTCCTGAGAAGTCCAGTTTGGTTTTCTGTGTGCTCTGCTCTGTTTTTGCTGCAGTGGGGATGTTTTGATCCTTGTGTGCCCTATTTCCTTTAAAGCTGAAGTCCTAAAAGTGGAGTTGTGAAGTTTGAAAGATCTGGTGGCATTTTCATAGTGGTGAGGTTGTTATATTGAATGCACTGGGTAAATTCAAAAACCATGGTGCCTTCCCATGGGATCCCAGTCCAGAGCCATGAGCACAGCCTGGCACCCTGCAGAGGCCAGGGCAGGGAAGATGCCATCCTGCCGTCGTGGGTGAATAAAATTGGGCTGAAACACAGCCAAAGTGAGCCAGCCCTGAGTCACCTGTGATCCTGCATCCTCAGTGCTGGCACTGAGCTGCTCCCTCTGTGTCAGACAGCTGCTGTGCCTGTTTGTCCAGCGGGAAAGTGGGTGAGCACCTTCCTAGAATGAAACCACTGTGCAAACACACACTCATGCCATTACCCTGCAGCTCACAAATGAATTTGAACTTGACTAAARACAAAATCAGGGCAACTGATGCAGCAGAGGCCAGGGAAGCAATGATGGATACAGGCAGGGGTGCAGGGCTGGAGCTGCAGGGGCTGGATGACAGCAGCTGTCTTCAGAAAACAGCAACCTGTGACCCTGGAAAAAGGAGCATTGCTGCGAGAACRTCACCAGTCAATGCTGCCAGCCAGCCAGGGAAAGGAAGGAGGTTTTCATGTCCCAAAGGTAGAGAGCTTCATGCTGGTCTGGCCCGAGGATGAATTCTCTCCAAAACTGGGAAAGGTGCAAGAAGTTCCTTGGGAAACAGAGAGCCGGTGCAGCTTCAGCTGCGTGGAGAGCAGCCGGACGAGCTAATCTCCCCACGTTCGAGTTTTGCTCTTGGATTTTGGCCCCACCGTGGAGCCAGAGGGAGCCCAAGGCTGCCCTGGGGTGCTTGGATGGAGCGGAGCCGCCCCGGGGGACAGGGCTGGCCCGGGGAGCTGCGTGCGCKGCGCGGGCCGGGCTGAGGGACAGCGAGCGGGCTCAGCCCGAGCTGGGCGGGAGCAGCGGGAGACAGCGAGCGCACGCAGACCTCCAGTGGCCCTCCCGAGTACTACACGGCGCTGTCACTGTCRCTGTCGCTGTCACTGTCACCGCCACCCCAGGGACGGGGACCTCGCCTGAGGARCCTCTTCTTGCCGCGCCCCTGCAAGTGAGCGAACAAGAGCTCATGGGCACAGTGAGGGCTCCTGTAGGAAAGCAAAGGGATATGGAAGAGTCACTCCTCTCCTCCCTGCTTCAGTGGATGCAATAACCTTATGGTCTCACCCTTCCACGAGACTGATTTTGCAATAAACCATCTTTAATCACCTCATCGGTCGACCCCATCTACTCTGTATCCCAAGCAAGTGGCCAGTGCCTCAGGGTTAAATAAATCAGGTTGGCTGAGGCTGCAGGCTGTGCCTCGGGTCTCAGGGAGAAGACAGGACAGTGCCCGTGCAGTGGAGCACTGTGTGACACTGCCCCGTGGCAGCCCTGGCTCCATCTCACTTTTGTGGCCCAGAGGCTGCAGCTCCTCTAGCAGGGCGCTCTCAGGGAGGCTGCTCTCAGGGACAGGCCCTGGAAATGCAGATAAACCTGCCCAGTCCTAACGTGGCTCTGGCACCTGCCATGGGCTCAGCTGCTTACAGCCCCTGCTGTGCCTTGGAAACAGAACCTGAGAGCAGGTGAGGCAGTCAGGGACTTGTTTCCCATACTTGACCATGTGCTTTCTTAGAACCAGGGACCACGGCTCAGGAATGCTSAGTGGGAAGCACTGAAGGTCCAGAAAAGGTCTGCCCTAAGGCTCTTAACAGTGCATCACTGGGACAAGCATCACACAGAACCTCCCACCCACAGGAACGGGTGCAGTACAGAAACTCTGTGCCTCCAGGCTTCCTTCCCTCCACTTTACTCCCTCCCTCCCTCCCTGCCTCTCTCCCCTTTACTCCCTCTTTCTTTGAGATGCAGAGGGGCTTTCCCATGGATATCCTCCCTCCTGGTGTTCTCATCCAGGCAGGCACAAGGCTTGAACTCATCAGCTTCATGTGATTTCATCAAAGCCCTTCTAACAACCACCATTTCTCCATGCGCCTCTATTGTAAACACCTCCATAAGGAGTGGTTACTCATTTACAAGGTAGTGCTCTACGTGCCAGTCTGCTGCTCCTGCGAGGAAAAAGAGTAGCAGTACAAACCCCTAGGGTTTCCTGGGTTTAACAATGACCAAGGAATTAGCTRTGAGGCTTTTTTCTTCTGTGATCACTTTGCACCACATAGCTGGTTTTACTTAGCCTAATTTCTTAGCCCCAGTCTCCTCCATGGCTCTTTCTGATTTTCCTGATGTCCATCACCTTCCCATCATGCMCTCTGCAAGAGGCAGAATCATCTCAAAATTCAGGACAAATGATTTAGATATCAATGAGGTATCTTGGGTGGCTATAACAAACAGGTTTTATRAGGGGAAAATTAAGAGCTGTGCTGAACACAAAAGGGAAGATCAGAGGATTTGAGTTCAAGGCTTAGTGTCTAATTTCAGCATGTCCAAGCGAGGATTGAAGCTTGGTAAGAAAAACCTCCTTCCTTGCTGTGTCCCATGCACCTGCTCGTGCTCCCTGGGGAGTGCTGCTGACTGCTTCAAAATTCAATTTCTGCACTGGCAGTGGCACGTTGGGCCTGGCAGTAATTGCTTTGTCAGACAACTCTCTGCTCACCACTGCCTGCATGCTGGAGGGCCAGAGCAGCTGGGATGTGGTGCTGGGATAGTGCCATAAGTCACAGGCTGCAAGAAGCCCCATGCTTTTGGGTCAGCATGCCCTGCACTCAGCCGTGCACTCACTCCATGAGTGGCACACCAAGGCTTGGGGCTCAGTGCCTTGTGGTTGCTGAGGGTTGGAGCCTTGAATCAGCAGCACTGAGCCAACAGCCTTCCCCATCCCATCCCATCCCATCCCATCCCATCCCATCCCATC